>JAJMIA010000056.1:0-42466 GCA_030583345.1 Schwanniomyces pseudopolymorphus | reverse complement strand
TTTCATGGTTATCCCTTTCACTGAATATGAGTTTCTTGATTCAAGTGGTCATATAATAAACCCGTATAATCTTAATTACCCCTGTCCTAGTGTTTCCACAGATAACGCTCTTATGGGAACGTTCTCCGAAATACAATTCAGAGAGAATAGTGAAATACCTCAATTGCAGTTTGAAAATAACCTAAAGAAAATATTGAATACTAACCTATTTTCTAAGGATGAGTTTACTATTGATCAAAAGGGGATCATAGTTGAGCGTTTGCTTAGACTAAGGTTTGCTAATGAGCATGAATATATCAAAAACCTCAATAAAAAAGATGAAAATACATATAGAGATGTATTTAAAGATTTCTTGTTTAAACCAGTATGTAAGTTTGTTGCTGCTCTATTAAAAAGAGAAATCAATATCGAAGATAGAAATAATGAGGGCCTAACGGGCGTACAAACTAGAGTACCACATCAAACGAACGATATTTTTCACGCATATCCAGATATTTGTGCTTATTTGGATGAAGGGTTAAAACATTCACTTGCTGTTGTAGAAGTGAAAAAATTACCTTTAATAATAGGCCAGAAGAAACTAGATTTTAATGAAAAGAAGATTCATAAATTCATCGTTCAACTTTTTGCAGAAATGCTCTCAAATCATAAAAACAGTGGAATTCTCACAGACTCATATACAGCTATTTTGGTTACGATTGATCTTAAGAAAGCTATAGATATTGCGCATGCAAGAGCAGATATCTCAGATGGTCCAAAATACGTTCCACTAACTTATAAATTAGTTAATTGCCAATCAACAGGCTTGACTTTTATGGGAGCACTTACTTCTTTTATTTATGAAGCATTTGAACTGGATAAGTTCCAAATCGAAATAAAAAATGATTTAAATAGGATTTACAATTATGTTCGAATGTCTGACGAAGAGTACTTGAACTCTTTGACCAGTTTAACGATGGAGTTGGAACCTGGTTATAAACTTTACTATAAAGAGATGATACAAACTTTGAAAATTTGTAAAAAGAGAATTCAACTTGGTCCATTCAAAGATATAGATGTACAGAGCGGATTTTATTATAATTCTCAGATATTCAAAGTAAAGCACACAGATGTCGTAAAATATTTTAAGAGAGGAGGAAGTTTAACTGATGATGATCAACTTATAGTTAAGGTATTTGATCCTCTTAAATTTAAAAGAGTACACGGAAATACCGAGATCTCTAGAGACACGTCCATTAAAACATGTAGGAGAGCTTATTCATCAGAAAAGGTAGCATATGAAAAATTAGCAAAGGACAAAAGGTTTAATAGTCTATACATAGAGCAAGATAAGGTATTTGGCGAATTTTTTATTGAAGAGCACTATCATGCATTAGGGCCATTTATCATATTAAAATACGTTGATCCCGAACTAAATAAGTTACCAGTGGACACAGAAACGTATGAATTAGCCCAGTTTCAATTACGAATCATTCACGCAAATAATATATTGCATGGCGATATAGCGAGAAGAAATATTTTGTACTCGAGCAGTGAGAAGAAAGTGTACTTGATTGATTTTGGATACTCTAAATATGATGGGAGAGAAAAAGAATCCAGGCCCAGTAGTGCCAATCCCGAAGAAATAAAAGCAGAACATAAAGCGTTGTGTGATATTTTTGAACAGCCATATCCAGCAAGTGAAGAATGGGACATTTTGGTGAGACCCTTTAGTCTGGATAAAGAAGTGGAGTCCTATCCATGGCTGCCTTAGATAAGTAATTAGATAAATAGTACTTTTGAATTACTGGCCCTGGTATAATATATATATATTGATTCATTAAGTTTAAATCAAAAACATATCTATATACATATTTACAGGCAATCTGATGATAATATTAACTTACTACCGTGGCAACGGCGATGAGTTAATTAAATAACATTCAGTTATGGATAATATTCATAATACCTCAATTATTTAATTAATATTGTTCTGGTTAACTTGACCGCATATTCACTATCACCAAAGGTAATTTGCATCAATTTGAATCTATTACTTTAAATTTGTGTCGCGGATTATCTTTCATTAAAACTAGCTCATATTACAGTAATTTTTTTTGCAGTAATATTAATCTAAATAATGTTTTACATAATATTGATGACTACCAATATCTAAAAATTTTCCAGAAATAAAATCATTCACGAATTTCAAACAAATGCTATGTTATGCAATCTTTTATTAGGAAGTTAATTAAGAAGATAGCAACAAACAGATAGAATATAAGATAAGTACAACTCAAATTAACTATGAGATAAAATACCAATAGATTACTCTTAATTTCATAGAACAGCTATTACATTCGAATAGTTGTGGAAAAAATATGAACTAATACATATTTATTTATCTGGTGTCTATGGACTTAAAATAAGGATGGTACATCTGTCGCATTTTCAGACAAGTTTAACTTATATGCAACATCTTTATGGTAATTAAAGGCAATAGTAATCAACTTTAATGCATTTCTGCTTCATAATTAGTCGTATCTCCATGCCAACTCTTGCATTTAGCATATATGATATTTATTATACCAGAAAATTCCAATACCCGATTTAAATCATGATTATAAATTTCACTTGAATACCAGTCAATATTGGTATTCCCTTTGGCATTGTCACCCTTTATTTCGTAAGGACCATCTTCATCGTATTTACCAATATTGACTTTTCTTGGCTCACCTTTTAAGTGTGATGATCTTTCAATAAGGCTGTTAAATACTTGCTAAGTTATAGAACGAAATTAAAGTGAGACTGTAAAGACACCAAAAACAGGGCTAACTAACTAACCGTGAGAGTATATAGTGTAATCCAGTCTAGGGCCAAACCCATCACTCCTGATATTGCAGCTCCGCAATCCACAGCAGATCTGAATAATTGACTTTCTCAGACATGCCACTGTGGGTTAATAATTATATTCATTGAAATCAAGCATATAAATTAACATAGTTATCATCATTTATTAAGACCTTCAAGGAATTTTATACATCAGATAAACCCATTAAATTGGCAATTCATCTCCAGTAATTCTCAATATCGTAACATTTAATACATATAAATTGATAATATAAAATGAAGTACAAAGGAAAGAATAATTATAATCCGAAGTTATTTCGTTTAATTGCTTGAAATAATGTTTTGGTCGTAATTTTGTTTAATCCTGACATGTGAATGTCTCTACTATTTAACTTAGAGATATAATCTTAAAAATATTTAAATTCTAAGTCTTTGAATCTAAGTCTTTGAATGTATCTCTCTCAATAACTGACGAAAAATAAAGTTTACTTTCCTTCTGTTCTGAGTGGATTAATGCATCAAGTAACAAATGCTAATTAGCCTGGGTGACGCAAAATACGCGCTAATAATGTAGCATTCAGATACTTGGCACCCAGAGTTTTCGAGAGGGTTTGTTTCTTGAGCATCTGTTACATTTACAAAAGAAAAAAATATGACACAGTTACATATATTCAAATCATCTTGGATATATCTCTATACACGTAACATGTAAATAGAATACTAATGTGCCTCCTTTCTAAGAACTAAGGTCTATTGTTGGCCCACATTCCCGTCACAAGCCTAGGTACAATAACTTCCAAAAATATCAATCTAATGCACGCAAGCCTATATAATAGAGATTTCTACATTATGATTGCTCAATGGAACGAATATCATCAGGGGTTTTGGACACCTTCAGCCTAACAATCGAGGCTAAGAATGAATTTACTCCCCTGACAAAAAAAAACAATAAGCGTTCGAGATTATTAGGAGCCCATTAATTTTTTTGCAATTCGAGACTTGGTAGCTACGGTTTTGATATAAATCATTATAAATATATAAAAATATGGACATTGCTGGCAATTTTGATTCAGAATCAAGTAAATATTACAGTTCCTTTTAGTATCTTTAAAAGATGTTATTGGTTATTAAAAATCGTACGTATAATTTTTCTATAGATATTAGTTAAAATGTCAAATACAATTCACAACCAAATATTATTACATTAGATTTAAGTGAATAATAAACCAGTACCAAATACCATTGAACCAGCAATTGCTAAGTAGTTGAAGTATGAGTCAATAGAAACTTGCTTAGCGGAACCACTGTTTCTGGTGGAGGTGCCAGTACTAGAGCTGGAGCCTGAAGTGCTAGAACCGGAACCAGTAGCACTGGCGGTAGTTCTACCAGTAGTGGCAACTGAACCACTGACGGTACCGGTACCAGAAGTACCAGCAGACTTTAAGATAGCGGAACATGAAGAAGCAGTACTAGAAGAACCGGCCAAGGTAGCAGAACCATCCCAACTACAGGCAGATTCAGAACTGTCTTGATCTAAGTAGTACAAGTTAAGAAGGAAGTTTAATTGATCCTTGGAGTTACACATGGAGTAAGCACCGTAAGTACCAGTGGTAGCGTTAGTGGAAATACCAGAACAGTCAATAAAACCACAAATTTCGGAGAATAAGTCAGCGTAATCATCAGAATCAACATCAGAGCTAACAACACATGATAAAGAGTTAACCATACAGTTACAAACTTCATCATCTGGGGTTGGTGGTAAATCGGTCGAAGCTTCCCAGTCAGAACCGATGGTTGGACATGTGGTGACAGTAGCAGAAGCAGAAGCAGAGTTGGAAGTACCAGAAGATGGGCTAATGGTAAGAATTTCACTCTTATAGTTGTTGTAATCAGATAAAGTGGAAACCTTATCGTCCTTAATGGTAACTAAACCGTAATTGTTGGTTTCTTCGAAGTACATGTAAACAATACCACCGGACCAGACATCAGTCATATCGTCGGAATAAATGGTACCAACTTCTTGGAATAATCTTGGAGAAACTTCATTACAACCGTATTCGGAGAAGAAAGCTGGAATACCTAAGTCAGCATATTCTTCAGTGATAGTTTCGTAACCTGAAGTCTTGAAAGAAGATTTACCACACCATTCATACATGTTAATACCAAAGAAATCGGCTCTGACATCTTCATCACCACAAGCAAAGTATTCGGCTAAAGCAAGTCTGATATCGGTGTCATCGTTAGCAGAGTAACCAACTGGAATACTTCTGTAACCCTTTTCTTTGATGTAAGCCTTTGTATCTCTGACAGCGGCCTTAACGAAAGCAGAAGCATCAGTGTTAGAAACTTCATTGGTAACTTCGTTACCGGCAAAGAAACCTAAAATATTGGTATAGTTATGGAAATCATCAACAACTTCGGTATATCTGTTCAATAATTCAAGATTCCACTTTGGATCGGCTCTGTTAATAGATAAATCAGGTTCGGATAAATCAGCAATAACATAGATACCAGCGTCTTGAAGTTGTTGCATACAATCACTGTGGTCTAAGGAAGTGTTCAAAGCGTAAACTCTGATAACGTTTGTGTCGACAGCTTGCATGTATGGAATATCTCTAGCACAAGTGGTGGCATCGGCTAATGGATCGACGAAACTGGAATCAGTAGAATTTGCAACATCACTTTGGTAAGCAATACCCTTTATGTAGAATTGAGATCCGTTGTTAGAGTAGTAGAACTTGTTACCAACGATTTCGATGGCAGGCAAGTCTTCGGCGTTGGCGGTGTTCAATAAAGAGAACGCAGCGGTAGCTGTAGATAATAATGATTTAAACAACATGTTATATCCTAACAACTTAACTTGAATAAACCAAACTTTTTCTGATAAACTCCAAAGAAATTGTTTTGAATATATATGGTGGGAACACAAATACTGAAACGAAAATTTTAAAAATAGTGAATGTTTACACAAAAACAGCCGGCAAAATAACGATTCCTAATTTAGAAAATAATATTACCGCGACTCCCATAGTGTTTGCGTATGGACCCATCGTTTTAGAAGATCTGGAGCGGAAGATGGCCAGAAACAGAGGTAAAATCGCAAGGCATAGTCGGCTTAGTCTTCAGTCGCGGAAATGTGCACTCGGCACGTAGAAGGTGTATAATCGGAAGGTGGCTATTGAAGTCGGAAGAGAGATGGTAAGAGATTATAGTGCTCTTAACGCTAAAGGGAGCGTATTGTCGACACCTGAACGTCATAGCATTTCAAGTGATAAAGTGGGTAAGTGATTGATGGGCGATAGACGAGATGAGCAGAGTCGCGCAATATAAACACGAGGATGTCCATAATAGGAACTACTCATTTGATCCGGTACACGATGGGTGGAAACAGGATAAGATGCAAAATATGAACTGAAAAAAGAGGACATTTACTATCAAGAGTAGTAGAGATGGTGTTGAAATATAATAGGATGAAAGCTCATCCTATTATGAAAGCTCATCCTATTATACACACCTACAGAGCCTTTGGTGGTGGCTGTCTTTTTCATTTGGTAGAGGTGGTGGCACAACATATACTAGATATTCAGTTTTCAGCCTACTGCTAAAGAGACCAATGAATGGGTTTTTTTGTATTATAATTAAACTAAATGGTACTTACAGGCTGGTTTGTGAATGTACAACCTTTTCGTCTGCGCCATGCGGGATTTATTTGCATAGCCTGGAACATTTTCGGACATCTCAACTGACGTAAAACAACCCGTATATGGAGGCGATGTTGTTAACAGACATGGCTAAACGGTACTACCAACTATATAACGAGCAAATGATGGAATGTACGTGAGTACGCGTCGTGATGGCATCTGGTTGAATTAATCTCTGGAAAAAAAAAACAGTAAAATACATTATGATGCCGGAGAAACGAGTAAAATTAGCGTTCCCCAATTTACAACTCGGTAATGCACTTTGTATTTTATTGTAAAATAGGGTGCAAGCTTTGGGAATATTAATATAAGAAAAAAAGAAAGTGTAGATTGAGCATTGAAATCAGGCGGAATAAATTCTAGTATAACAAAGATTGATAGAAGAGCAATTCGAATTTTAATATAACTAATTCGAATGTTTTTGTCGAAATAGTTCATTGTTCACCAAAAAGGAGAAATGACAATAAGTTGTATTTGTAGTAGCTAGACATTGCGTTAATCATTGTATCTCGAATTTTGCAATGCATGAATAGTAAAACTCCTTATACTGTAGTTTCAATAATTGGATCTTGAATTGAAAATTAAAAACAACAATTCAGCTGTAATAGCATTTGTTAAAAATACGTTAAAGTTGATTAAAATTTTACAGTTCTGCAATTTTTGGAAAATTTTGGAAAAAAGTTACAGAACTGTAAAATTTTACTAAAAAGAAAAACATAATCAGTTCATCGACATTTTCTTAATATTATAACATATACATTGTCGTAACCCAGCTTTCCAAGTATTATTTGGAGCTAGTTTTTCAGACTTTTCTCATGTATTTACATCAACTGCAAAAATTATGTATTACGCCATCGAAATGAAACATAATCACTAATTGCGTATTTTTAGATTCTCATAATCCACCGATGATCAAAAAATTATAACAAATCGCTGGACTCTACAAAAAATGAATAAGATCCATGTTACATTGCACTTCTGCAAAATTACACCTGTATAGACAGTTAAATATTTAATGTTCATCGAATTCTTATACGATAAATACCAACAGCTTCCCACCTTCTATTGCAAATCAACCCCATAAACTATCCTACCTCATTTGTAGATGCACTTAACCCCTCTGTTCTTTCATATTTTGTCTATAATTATGGAAGGACAATAGTGGGGATGTCTGCCTCCATATAATTAGTGGACATCGAAAATAATGGTACTCCCACATTTTTCCCCATTAAATTGTCTTGCCTTCGCAATTTTTAAACCTCCACCGAAATTTGCTAATTTAATATTATTCATTTTCATCCCTATCGTACAATTAATCATGTCGTCTGATGAAAAGATTTTGAATGATGTAGCTGAAACCGAAGATTCTGGTTACTTCGAAGCTTATATCAGATTCAATGCTGATATGGAAAAAGATTATTGTTTCCAATTCAAGGCTACCACTACATTTCGTGATTTATACGTAATTTTCGAAAAATTACCAATTGCTTTGAGACCTAACTTGTTCTACAACTCCAAACCAGTTGGATTCCAAGTCTCAACTAGTCCTGGTTATTTAACCGAAGATGGTGCTCTTTTATTTGACTACGATGCCGACAAGAAGAAATACCTTAAGAATGTCGATATTGACGATAGAATCTCCGAAAAGGTCTGGCCAGGTCAATTAATCTTACCAGTCTGGGAAATTAACCACTTTGGATTCTATTCATTCATCACCGCTTTACTTGTTTGGTTGTACACAGATTTACCAGATTTTATTTCCCCAACCCCAGGTATTTGTTTAACTAATCAAATGTCTAAGGTGTTAAGTTGGATTGCTGCTTATTTTGGTCAACAGAAATTAGGTGAAGCTTTAATTAATGATATTAATGAACCAGTTGGAATTGCTGCTCAATGCATTTTCTTCGGTTTACACATTTTTAAAACCATTGCTATTTTTCTTGTTGTCTATACCGGTGTCTTCAACCCAATTCGTGTCTTCAGACTCACCAACAGAAGCGTCAGTCTTGAAATTACCAAGGAGGAATTACTTGCTATCGGCTGGACTGGTTCTAGAAGAGCTACTCCTGATGAATATCAAGAATACTACAGAGAATACAAGATCAAAGAATACGGTGGATTAGTTCAAGCTCACCAAGCTGGTCTTTTTGAAAAATTATCTGGATTAGGTATTCTTTTGAAAGACGGCGAAGGTTTCAACACCCCTATTGACAGAAAGGCTACTTTGAAAGACTTGTTAGACGAAAACAATAAGGAATTCCTTCTTAGTTACGGCTATATTGCCAAGCTTGGCCAATGTTTCGCATTAGCGCTCGAGCAAGGTGCCGACGTCCAAGACTCTATTAAGCAATTCAGAAGATATGGGTTGATCCATTCTACAGAGACTATTGAGAAGATTGTTGCAAAGAGAAAGGCATTAAAGCTCGAAGAACAAGCTGCAATTATTTCCGGCGATAAGGATAAAAAGGATTAATGTTAATTGTATAGAATTTTAATACATGTTTTCCATATCAAGCAAGTGTAGACGTATTATTAAGAACGTAGAATAGAAAACCCATGTTTAGTCGAAAGAAAATTTGGAAGATGTAATCGCATACGAACAATATGCGATTAAAATTCCCTATCCTCGAACCCATATAGTTTTAGAGCCCTCCACTAGGGGCAATCTATGTTCTATAATAAACACCATGGTTCCACAAAAATAATCCATGTTGTTAAAAGACACTAGCCACCATCAGCCACATCATGGTTGAATTATTCATTATATATTTTGTATTTGTTTTTCTGACCAATTTGCTCCACCATGATCCAAAGCGTTTTACGGTCTATGGCCGTATGAACAAATGCCTGTACAGGCATGAACTTCGGTTCGCAATGAATATACGCCCGGTGAAAAAAATGTCGTTACCTCCTATGATTATGGTGTCGCATGCCGTACGCATCCTATACACCGATATTGACTCATAGTTGCTGTTACTTTTCTCGCATTTGCCGAACGACATCCATATACAGTTATGCTTCGCATTAGCCAATTTTAATGCCGGCCTGAGTCAATTTAAATAATTAGTGCATTCCACGTGATTCCTATTTGCGTTTATCACTCGCACAACAATCCTACACACCCGCACTTAATTTCGCCCCTAGTTTTCTGCGGGCCTAACTTTCACATGCTCACGTCGTTCCAGGGTAATAATGGCGACTGGATACGACAATACAACGTATATTGTTGGAGCTGATACTGAGGAATTTGCTAGATAAACAGCTGTCACGTGGACTGATTTAATATCAGTCACTTCGAAAATTTTTCGTCGTATATGTGAAAAATTCAGTTATATAAGGAGGTGAAATATCCTTTAGCAATCCAAATTAAGTTTGTTAAATATATAATTTGTTCGTCAATTAGTACTGATCAAATAATAATACAATGGTTCAATCATCAGTTTTAGGTTTCCCACGTATTGGTGGCCAAAGAGAATTAAAGAAGGTTACTGAAGCCTACTGGCAAGGTAAAGTCACCGTCGACGACTTGTTGGCTAAGGGTAAGGAATTGAGAGCCCACAACTGGAAGTTACAAAAGGACGCTGGTGTCGATGTCATTGCTTCTAACGATTTCTCTTACTACGATCAAGTTTTAGATTTATCTTTATTATTCAATGTCATTCCAGACAGATACACCAAGTTTGACTTGGCCCCAATTGACGTTTTATTCGCCATGGGTAGAGGTTTACAAAGAAAGGCTACTGAAACCACCGCTGCTGTTGATGTCACTGCTTTGGAAATGGTTAAATGGTTTGACTCTAACTACCATTACGTCAGACCAACTTTCTCCCACTCCACCGAATTCAAGTTGAACTCTGCTGCCGGTTTAAAGCCAGTTGTTGAATTCAACGAAGCTAAGGCTTTAGGTGTCCAAACCAGACCAGTTGTCTTAGGTCCAATCTCTTACTTATACTTAGGTAAGGCTGACAAGGACTCTTTAGACTTAGACCCAATCTCCTTATTAGACAAGTTCTTACCAGTTTACAAGCAATTATTAGCTGAATTAAAGAAAGCTGGTGCCGAACAAGTCCAAATCGATGAACCAATCTTAGTCTTAGATTTACCAGAATCCGTCCAATCTAAATTCCAAGCTACTTACGAAGCTTTAGTTGGTTCCGACTTACCAGAAATTGTTTTAACCACTTACTTCGGTGACGTTAGACCAAACTTATCTGCTATCAAGTCCTTACCAGTTGCTGGTTTCCACTTCGATTTCGTCAGAGTCCCAGAACAATTCGATGAAGTTACCTCTATTCTTAACGACAAGCAAACCTTATCCGTCGGTATTGTCGATGGTAGAAACATCTGGAAGACTGACTTAACCAAGGCTTCTGAATTCGTTAAGAAGGCCGTCGAAAAGCTCGGTGCTGACAGAGTTGTTGCTGCTACTTCTTCTTCCTTATTACACACTCCAGTTGACTTAAACAACGAAAAGAAGTTAGATGCTACCATCAAGGATTGGTTCTCTTTCGCTACCCAAAAGTTAGATGAAGTTGTTGTCATTGCCAAGAACGTTTCTGGTGAAGATGTTTCTGCTCAATTAGCTGCCAACGCTGCTTCTATCAAGTCCAGAAGAGAATCTCCAATTACTACCAACCCAAAGGTCCAAGAAAGATTAGCCACTATTAACGAATCTTTATCTACCAGAAAGGCTCCTTTCACTGAACGTTTAGCTTCTCAACAAAAGAAGTACAACTTACCAGAGTTCCCAACTACCACCATTGGTTCTTTCCCACAAACCAAGGACATCAGAATCAACAGAAACAAGTTTGCCAAGGGTGACTTATCTGCTGAAGATTACGAAGCTTTCATCAACAAGGAAATTGAAACTGTTGTCAGATTCCAAGAAGAAATCGGTTTAGATGTCTTAGTCCACGGTGAACCAGAAAGAAATGATATGGTCCAATACTTCGGTGAACAATTAGAAGGTTACGCTTTCACCACCAACGGTTGGGTCCAATCTTACGGTTCCAGATATGTCAGACCACCTATTGTTGTTGGTGATGTTTCCAGACCAAAGGCTATGACCGTCAAGGAATCTGTCTACGCTCAATCTATCACCGAGAAGCCAATGAAGGGTATGTTAACTGGTCCAGTTACCTGTTTAAGATGGTCTTTCCCAAGAGACGATGTCTCCCAAAAGGTTCAAGCTTTACAATTAGGTTTAGCCTTAAGAGATGAAGTTCAAGACTTACAAGAAGCCGGTATCACCGTTATTCAAGTCGATGAACCAGCTATCAGAGAAGGTTTACCATTAAGAGCCGGTAAGGAAAGATCCGACTACTTAACCTGGGCTGCTCAATCTTTCAGAGTTGCTACTTCTGGTGTTGAAAACGATACTCAAATCCACTCTCACTTCTGTTACTCTGACTTAGATCCAAACCATATCAAGGCCTTAGATGCTGATGTTGTTTCTATTGAATTCTCCAAGAAGGACGATCCAAACTACATCCAAGAATTCTCTAACTATCCAAACCATATCGGTTTAGGTTTATTCGATATCCACTCCCCAAGAATCCCATCTAAGGAGGAATTCGTTGCCAGAGTCGAAGAAATCTTAAAGGTTTACCCAGCCAACAAGTTCTGGGTTAACCCAGATTGTGGTTTAAAGACCAGAGGTTGGGAAGAAGTCAGAGCTTCTTTAACCAATATGGTTGATGCTGCCAAGCACTTCCGTGGTAACTAAATTTGTTACTGAATTAAGAAAACCCCATTTAAAGTGGTTTTGCATTATTCAATTCTTTGTTGATGCTGTATCCTTTGATTACATTTATTCAACATAATGTAATTGATATTAATATTAATTAATATGTTTTGTGATGATTTATTATGAATCTAATTTACTTTTTTTTATAGTTGTTTTTTATTTGATCTTTTCAAAAGATCCTGGGGTTTAAAATTTATTATTGGGATTTCAACATCGGTTTTATATATAATAAAATTAATTTATCTAATTTTAATATTGTAGTAGTAAATTTTCAGTATGGTATAAAAGTGCGATCGGAGGTTTGAGAAGGTTTGAGAGAACCGAGTGAAATTAACCAATTCGCCGCCAGAATTTAATTATATAAATAAACGATACTAGTAACCATGTCAGATCAAGACCAATTAGTAGATCAATTCGTTAGCTTCACCAGCGCATCAAGATACTTAGCTGAGCAGTACTTAGCTAGAAACAGGAATGATTTGAGAAGTGCTATTGATGATTACTATGCAACTTCCACGACACCTAGTTCGTCTAGCCAGCCAAAGAAGGCGAAAAAAAGGTAAGTTGATCATACGATATCAATTCGACGATTTGTGGATGCAGACATCGAATACTAACGCTTATTTTAGCAGTGGTGTTAGGACATTTAGAGACTTAAACAGTAATGATGATTCAGAGGATGATAAGACCAATACAAACTTTTTCACTGGAGGAGAAAAATCAGGGTTACAAGTGGAAGACCCAAACAAGAAGGATAACGATAGATCTATAATTGATCAAATATTCCAAAGAGCCAAGGAGCAAATGAACCAACCAGATGATCGTGAATCAGCCAGAGAAGATGCACAACCTGCTCCACCAAAATTCACAGGGACTGGTTTCAAGCTTGGTACTGGTGAAGAGCCATCTGAGGTCATAATTGACAAATCCAACGCTGAAAATAGACCAGCAAAGGTGACCAGAGAAATCACATTCTGGAGACAAGGGTTCAGTGTTGGCGACGGCCCATTACAAAGATACGACGATCCTAGAAACGAAAGTGTTTTACAAGAATTAAATAGAGGGAGAGTTCCAATTTCATTGTTAGATGTAGAATTTGGTCAAGATGTCGATGTATCTGTTTTCAGAAAGACCGAAGAAGATTGGGTTCCACCAAAGAGAAAAGTACAAGGATTCCAGGGTCATGGTGTCAGATTAGGATCTCCAGTACCAGGAGAATCCTCTGGTGCTTCATCCCAAGCTGAAACTCCAGTTGAAACAAAGGCAAGCACCGAATTGCCTATTAAGCCTACTACAGAGAGTGCAGGAGACTCCCTTGTCCAAATTAGATTTGCCAATGGTAAGAAGTTATCCCATAAGTTTAATTCTACTGATACACTTTCCAGTGTTTATGATTTTGTAAGAAATCATCCCTTCACTGAATTAAGTAAACCATTCATTTTGAGTCATGCCTTCCCAGTAAAGCCTATTGACGAATCCGATGATATTACTGTAGCAGATGCAAAATTGAAGAACTCTGTCATAGTGCAGAGATGGGCTTAAATGGCAAATTATATATATTTTAAATACCGTTGTAGCATTAATGACTTGAAGTTCATCATAAAATTTTGTAGTCTCAGAAAAAAAAATATTCTGAAAATTGATAGTAACTAGTTGTTCTATATTCTTGTAAATACATCAGAAATCAAGTGGATTAAGTTTCACCCAATGGATAACTTATGAAATATAATAGCATTTTATACAATAAGAAGAATAAATAATATAATGTTCATACAGAGGGGACGAACATTACTGAGGGCCAGAATAAAACCTACTCTTGCATTACCAAGACGATCATTTCAATTCACAATCAGACAATTTAATGACATAAATAATGACACACAGGAAAAACTTATAGATTTCAAAGAGCCAGTTGACTCCGATCAACTAATATTAAAACTGTTCATAGAAGCCAGATCAAACCATGTAAATAGATATGAAGAGTACAAGCGCATAGCATTAACGACAAAGAAACAGGAAATAGAGACATACGATGCATTCGATAATTTCTCAGATATCATAGCCAATAATGAAGAAACATCTCCATCAGTTGGATCCTTAGTTGAATATATAGACCCTATTTCCAATATATCTTCATTTGGTGTTGTTTTAAGAGAATCTGATCGCATATTTAATGAAGCACATAATACAGCTACAATACTCACCTTGCAAAATGAAATTAAACAAGTATATCCTACGTTTATCAAGGTGCATTTGTTAAAAGTGTTGAAATCAAGCTGGGTGGAATCGTTAGATTTGTTGAATAATCGACTAGATGAAAATAGTGAGAATAGGCTATCAATGGTGAATGCTTTAAATGATTTTATAGCAGAGAGTAGAAAGATTGCAGAAGAATTGGAAGATCAATTTGATATTATATTTTCACAACGTGCTCAATCTTTTAGCATCAATTCAATTTCATTGACCGAAGTTGTGGAAGAGATGGACTTGAGAAATATCAATTTAAAAATATTAAGAAAATCTTACTACTACCAGAGTTGTCTTATTTTTGGATGTCATTTGAAATTTGTCAGTTCATATAAATGGATCGTATCTAATACTCCATTTTTTAACAAAATCACAAACATATCCAAGAATGATTGTTCAAACCAGCTAGTGTCACCATACCATTATTATTCCAATTCACTTCATAATTCTGAAGCTATTGATAAGTTCTTATCAGTTTCTAATACTCAGGATGGTATATCTGGAATCAATAAGTTTTTAAATAATCTTTTTGAAGAGCAAAATTCATTAAACCCAAAGTCCCTTGATGAGTTAAATCTCTATTTTAATATTTGGGATGGACGTCAGTTTAAATATATCTTAGATATATTGAAATTCAGTATCATATACCCCCATTTTAGTATTATGGATGTTTTGTCTCAATTAGATAAATTTTCAACTGGAAAGGTTTCACCGAAAGTCGTTTATTCGTTTTTGAAACAATTAAAAATCTATGATAATGAGAAAAGTCAACTCTCTGATATCCTATTATCAGCGAATATAGTAGGTCGTCCAACATTATCACAAATTTCATCGTCATCCTTTAGCGATATTGATAATGATAAAGAATACAACGAATCAATCGAACTTGGAACTTTAAAGGATAAATTCAATCATTTAAGAACGTCGAAATGCTATTTCCAAGATCATGTTGTATATGGAATTCCATATTTGAATGGTTTTGATTCTGAAGCGAATGATTCCAAGCTTGCTATATCACTTGAAAAAATTAATTCCAGAAAATACTTGGTTAATATTCATATTCCTGATATTATCAGCAAGGTATCTCCCAGCTCTACATTATTTGACAGGATAAATCGTATGGGATTGGGTATGGAAAGTTTAACAAATTTCATAAATGGACCTTCGAAATCATTATTTGATAGCTCGTTCATTTCAAAGCACAGTTTCCAAAATCAAAATATCGAAGATTCAGATAACTGGTATCGAGTGGGTGATTTAGTAAACCAAAAACAAGCGATCTCTAAATCATCAAAGGCATCTTGTATGACAATATCATTTACGTACAACATGTATGAATCTAACCCATTTTCAGATTTGAATGGAAAGGTACGTGTATCCTTTGATTCTCTTAGTTCTGTTAGGATTAAGAACTTAGACTGGAAATCACTTGAAGAAACTCTTGACAGAAATGAAGAATCTCCGTTCAGATTCTTCACCAGACGAAAAAAGAACAATGGAAATCCCGATTCCAATAATGTTAAGTTAATCGATGAAGATTATCATAACATCAAATTTATATACAATATAATGAAAAGTCATTTTAAGATAAGAAATATTCTGGGTGCTGCTATTGACGAAACTTTTAATCATCCAATGCATGATGCATCTAGTCTACGGAAAGAATTGAGTATAATTAATGATGGAAGTAACGAGAAAATTGTAACCAAAGTATTCTCAGATATTGAGTATTTAAACAAAACAGCTAAATCAAGATTTTTCATAAATGAAATTGATATGTTTGTTAGTAACTTAGTTGCTACTTATTGCTCAGAGCAAGATATACCAATGATTAATATCTGCCAAGATCTTTTGGATAATTCTAAGAATGAAGCAGAAGAATTAGTAAACTTGAAGGCTATGGAGGATGATGAGGTTCTAGTCTCGCATAATAATATGTTTCTTCCAAATTTTCATTCCAACTCTTATTTTCATACTTTATTATCAAGAGATGCAAAGGGATATATCTCCCGTGAAGCACTTTTGATTGGTAAGTGCTACCTAAATAAAAGACGACTTGAATCATCGTTGTATGAGAATACTCGAAATCTTCCTTTGGGGCTCAAAAAGGGCTATATTCCCATGTGCAATGTGTTTAATGATTATAGGTCAATTTTGAATCAACTTCAATTGTTATTGCATGCCCATTTTAACCATAGCATGAAGGAGAGCAACCTTCGTCTCCAGACAAAGAAATATAGCTATTTGAAGCGATATGGTTACAACCTACATGGTAGTTATTCTTTGGATGTATTATCACAAGAATTACTCAGAATTCAAAACGCAGAAAGTTTATGTGAATTTTTGGGAATGACCAGTAAGTATTTCTGGTCTCTAAAAATGCTAGAACAAAGATTGCTAGAACAAGAGTTCTCATCATCACCAGAAATTTCCAATCCATTCATATATGAATGCACCATTAGTAGCAATAAATACTATATTCCAGAATTACAGAAGACAATAGTAAGAGGCTATTGCGAGAATTTGGATATTGAAGTGGATATCATTACTACCAAAGATGATGATAAAGCAATTGGTACTAAAATTGAATGCGATAAAGTTATTCATTTAGACCCAGTTAATTTTGAATGTGTTTTGGAAGAAAGGTTGCTATTATAATCAATGGTTGTATTTAACATAATCCAATGCATATATTTATATAAGATATATAAAGAAGTATAAATACGTTTTTTAATCTCTTGTATCCATAACCATTTTTCTAATTTCCCAAAAATAGTCACGACTGAAACTTGAATTACAATCTAAACTATAAATTTGATTAACGTCAAACCAATTTCCTGTTTTCTTTCTGATTTTTATTTCTTCTTTATAAAATTTTTCCACTAATTTAGATGGAATAGTAAATAAATTTTCGTCAGCTGAGTTATTAGTAGAGGATGAAGTGGAGGCTGTAGATGATGTTCTTTGGGTAAAAGCACTTATTCCTCGTATAGGCTTTGGTGAATCAACTAAATCGGGTATGTTTTTGAAAACCCCACCACCTTCCTCGGTATCATCGACACTAACCCATCTTAAGTTATCTTCGTCATACTTCATATTACTATTTTTACTCAAGTTCTGTTTAAAGCTTTTGATATCATTTTTCGTAATTTTGTTGACATTATCAAACCTTGCTAAATCAATTTCGTTTCCTTCCCATAATTTACTTTGAGAATTGTATTTCATTTTTGAGTTTTTGTCAATAATTGGCAGACTATTTAAGCATCTTACTAAGCTTACTTTCTTATGACGTGCAGGCGATTGCTGAAGAATAGAATTTTTTCTTTCAGTATTATTCTTGATGTTTTCTTTGTATCTGTCTAATAATGCTTGCTTTTGCGAACTATTCCCACTATTATAAAATGACGGTATACGATCTAACTTTTTTATTATCTTATTCTCATTATTAAACTTTGGATGTATTGAAAGATCATCTTGTTTGTTAGCAGCGAAATCCATCGTAGACTTAAAATGTCGGATAGACCCCATATTATCATCATGATTAAACCTTCCTGATTTAAGATTTAAATTTGGCATTGATATTTTACTATTCAATGTAGGAGGATATATTTTTTTACTAGGCTTTGCTTTAAAAATGTCATGAAGATCTTCAAAACCTTCTTCAAATGTTTCAAGGTCATTTTTATTATAATTATAGTTAATATTCACATCATCCTTAAACCACATTTCCCCTGTCTTTGCTGCTGAATTATAATGGTTGAAATCCTTTAGTTTAAGAGTTTTCATGGAGTCGTATTGTTGAATATTGCTTAATTGCTGTTTGTTGAATCGTTGCTTCAATTCATTTTCTTCTATTTCAGCGTCACGTTCCAATTGTTTTCTCTTATTTACAAGCTGGGTATTTATTTTAGCATAAGATATGTCTTCCTGATTTCCAAATATGTCATCAATTCCTTCAAAATCCTCATCATCGAATTGCGATGTAATATCAGTATCATCTTCACTATACTTATCTAAAGATTTTTGATCTAATCTCCTTTTAAAAGGAGTTTTAGGTGACGAACTTGAAATAGTCTCTCCAGGAGATAATTTCAAATCAAGGTTAAAATCATTCAAGTCGTTAGAGCTTGATATATTATTCGCATGAAGTTGATTCTGTGGAGTGAATTCATGACCATACGTATGCAATTTTTTCTTAGATGGACGCAATGTTTCTAAATCTTCAGATGATATTTTTAATGTTTTGAAGTCTTGTTCAATATTATTAAAATCAGCTTCTTCCACATTCCCAAATATATCATCCTCATTTTCTATTTCTCGGAATTTCATGAGTAAATCTGATCTATTGTTCTGATTTTTATTATGATTTTTAGTTTGTTTGGATCCCAACAGGTACGAAGACACCCTTCTTCCAAGAGAACCTGGTTGCATATTGCGTATATTCATATAATCATAAATTCAGCTTATGATTCAACTTATTTTAAGTGTATCATTCATAAATATAAAATTGAATTTAGTAAACAAACAATCGAACATTCAAAACACATATCACGTGATCAAGATGATGTTTCTGGCTTAGCTCGAAGAATATAACTTGGTGCATTATCACCTGTATCATCATTATCCTGATTATTGGGTTGTATTAATGATGATAGTACTCCTGTAAAATATCTGTTCATATCAGGAACTTTATCCTTTGCTAGAATAGGAATTATAATCAAACTTACGAAAATTATTGTCATCAAGAAAAATAGGACTGAATATTTGAATATTCTTATATGTCTCTTACGCCGTTGTTTTCTAGCAAATATTGGCCCTCTAAATTGTCTAGAAGGCTTTAACCAGAACAACATACAAGAGTGCCACTTGTCAATATATGGAATAAGCAAAAATGGTACAAGGGACATCATTAAAAGATGGCCTAGAATAAAATCGTACGCAAAATGATTTAGCTCCATGATCTTAACAACAAATTCTCTTAAGGGTTGTGTAAAAATCAACCATCCACCACCACCACTAATCCACTTCCCAGACCACCATGAGTTATTTGAATATCCACTTCTAAGTTCCTTAGATAAAAACAAGACTAGTACAACTCGTAGTAAGGTTCTATGTAAGGATAGAACACATATATAACCACATAAAGTGCGAGTGAAATTAAAGCCTTCTAGAACTATTAATAATTCAAAATTAATAATATGCAAAAATATTGCTGCAACATATGCTATTCCAGCTATTATAGATGGTGTTTTTTTACAGCAGCAACTGAAACACGGACCTAAAATAGAGGAAAACATGAATAATATTAAAAGGACCACAACATTACCTAATATTGGTACGAAAGAGATAATCGCTAGTCTAATTGTTGGACTTACAGATTTTGGATCAGCTACTCCATTCTGTGAATTGATAAACACATATGGAATATAGAAACATATTGTCAGGATAACAGGAATAACAATGAGATTAACTAAATTTCCAAATCTTGATGGTCTACCCACTAATTCATTATTATTTTTTCCTTCTGTGCCAACTGATCTTCTTTTGTAGCCTGTAAATTTTGAACGGTGCGATTGTATGAAACTTATCCAAGAATCTGAATTCCAATTTGAATTTCCTCTAAAAAACCATCTTATGAACTCACGATAATCCAAAAAGAAGTCACTAATAGAAAATTGATGAGGGTTGAAGATAAAAGGGGACAAACACATAGATACGAATGTAATCCAAAACCAGAGTAGAGATGGCTGCCACATTGATAATGTTGCAAATATAACAATCAAAAAAATCATGAATCCCGAATAAATGGACATGGTTGCATACCTCGTATATAGCTGTGCAAATGATAACCTTGCCGTTGCAAATTCTCTTCCAGTAGCAATATACTTTGCACCTCCGTATGATATATTTTCTCTTAAACATTTAGCATATACCTGACAAACAAAAACTTCAAAGAGTGGAGCCAAAGATATAAAATGGAAAAATACACGACGTAACGCTTTTGCAATACCCTTTTCTATCAACTCTTGAATAATCAAAGGAAGAAATGAAATAAAAAAGCAAATGAAAACTGAAAGAATAAAACGTGAAACCCAGTTTAAAACAGGCTGTAAATTATAACAGCCTAGGGGTTGCTCAAGATCTGTAAATGGAACATTTGCATCATATTTACATATTATTGACTCGTGCTTCAAAGCACCTAGGTTTACGAGGATTATCATAAACAAATGAACAGAAAGCATAATAAAAAGATTATTAATATGGAAACCTGCATGAGCGTAATAGAAAGATAAGAAACGATCAATTGGTAATTGAGTTCCTAAGTAGAAATATTCTCTCGATAAAATTTGCTCCCCCATTCCTGCTCCTATTTTTGCAGTAAAGTTTAATATAGTTCCAAAACCTAGATCACGCCCTTTCCCACATTGATAAAAATCACAATGTTTAATCCTACCTCCTCTACATACAGCTGTAATGCCAGCATATATATCCTCATTCAAATGCAATCCTTTCTGTGCTTTAGATATCCCACCTCTAGTTGTCATAAATATTCCATTCAAGAAATCAGGATGACCATAATGAAGTTTCCCCCCTATTTCAGCCAAAGTACGAGAGAATAATGTTCCAAAAGTCTGTTCTTTTCCAGCTGCAATATCACCTAATACTCCAATATTTTCAGAAAAAATATATTCTCTAGCTCCAATAATAGCAACGGGTGGATTTGAAATTTCTGTAATTGTGCCTGGAATATATTCAGATGATCTATCAATTTCGATCTCTTCAAACTCAGAGAGAACAGCTTTTATCTTTAAACATTCTTCGATATAATTATCCTGGTTTGCGTCAATAACTTGAATGTACTCACCTCTGTAGAATATTAAAGCATTGTTCTGATTATCCGACTTACCATCTCCTAATATAGGGTTTCCTGAAAGTTTTATTCTAAATACTTTTTTGTAATTTCCATCTTGATCTTTTTCAGACACATCTAATAAACTGGAATAATATGATACCTCATTTCCTTCATTACATCTTTCCAAATATGACACCCTTAAAGATGGGTAGGAATTAAATAACAAATCGGCCGCTTCTCTTTCTGATTCATTAAACGACTGGAATCTTTGCATTGAAACTAAAAGCTTAAACTTTCTATAAGCAAAATTAGATAATTCTGTATCTAATTCGTCTTCAGAAATCATGCCCCCTGAGTCAGATCCTATGCATTCTATACGGTAAAGAAGCTTAATAGCAGTATCGTAGTTCATGAAGCCTGAGATAGTGCGATATAGAGTTTGATATCTCAAAGACGACCATAATCTTGTTCTTAAAGTAAATTGGGGAGATGAATTCTTAAACCCTACACAGTAAATAGGAATGTCCTCAATTTGACCTTTTATATAATCCTGCGTTGTATCTTTCTCAAGATTTGAATATTTCTGATAATTATCTGAATCCAGCAAGTCATCAGCTAAATGTTGTAAAATTTTAGTATCTTTTACAAAAGAATCCCAGTCATGTGGATGGAGATTCTTCAAATATTCAAGTAACGAAACTTTTGAATTATTACCTTCTTTTATAATTTCTTTTAAATTAAGAATGATTTTTTCTGAATAATGAGGAACCAACACTGTAAATGAAGGCATTGCCTCTACTGGTATAGGTTCATGTATGGGACATGAAAGCGATTGGGCAAAGAATGATATTCTCCTTTTCGCATCCTTTTCAAATTTAAAAAAATAATCCAAATTAACTGAGTTATCATCCTGATATACAAAAAATAAAGGTGGTCTAATGTACGATTCATTGATATTAGAAGTAGTAGCATGTTGATATACCAATTTGTTGACCTGTTCAATAGATATCAAATGTTCTCTATACATTGATACTATTATTGCATTCCAAAGCAGTGCTATTCCCAGAATTGAAGATTTTTTACCATCGGAGTTAGTATAAATGATTTTTGTAGATAAACGTTCAGGTAATCTTGAAAATATATTTTTCCATGGCTTGAAAATCGAAGTACCTAAGGAAAACGTTAACCCAACAGAAAATATGCAGTTGCAAATGACATACCATAAGTATGTATCCAAAAAGAATAAAATTAGATTTGCAATGTAAAGTAAAACTAAGGTAAATTTAGCTTGGTTTCTACAAAGAAAATAACCAAACCAAGAAAGTAACATATCACCATGACACCGTGACATGTCCATAATAGAAAGCACTCTAACGGGGTCTTTTAACGACAAGGTTAAAAAGAAATATGACTCAAAGAATTTTGCCAGAAATACACATACCCATAGCAAATAGGAAAATAATCGAGCTCTGAATCCTAGCTTGGGAAAAGATGATGTAAATACTTTTGTCTTCGAAACATTAATATTTTTTCTCAAGATTAAAGCAAATAGGTTTCCTGGCTTTTCAATAGCCAAATATAAAAATGTTATCAATGATACGATGAATTGAATCACAGCAATAACAGTCCCCAATTTGGAATATTTATCTGATGGTAAAAAGCCAAATATGTATACGGAGGGCCCAATATTAATCAAGGACACAATTATAGTTAGAATTAACCTCAGTAAGATAGGTTGGGCTCCTGGAAACTTTCTAGGAATAAAAAACCATTCAGAAATAAGAGCAAAAATCGTTAGCAAACATGAAATAAAGCCACCAAAAGATAACGCTGAAAATCTAATCTGAAGAGGTGGCTGATTATCTAGCATTTGGATATAATTTTTTGTATAAAGAGTTGGAGAATTGAAACACGTATAATACCAAAACATAACGATATGGATGATCCATACTCTGCTGAAATTGGTAAATAAATGAATGAAAGTTCTCTTTTCCCTATATGTTTTATAAAATATTTTATCCCAGTCTATGAGCAGAAAGCTATTGTAGCGATCATTTTTAGGCTTATCCAAAAAGTGAGAACCATCTTGAAGTTTAATTCGTTTCAAACCTTTCAGATACCAAAACATTTGATTTATGTCATCATAACCGATTAAATCAGCATGATCCTTTGTATTTTTCTTCCATTCTTCATCAATGTATTCAAATCGCTGATTTCTAATATAATTATAGATAGGAGTGATAACTGTATCTAAAAATTGATTCTCGCGAGCATTTTGAGTTCCCTGAGTATTATAAACCAAATCCATATGATCTAAACAGACAGAAAAGATAAAACAAATACATTCTGGCATAAATCTTACGTTGTTAGCTTCTCCCCATATTAATAAATATAGAGCCAAGTGATGGACATAGTCTTCAGGTGACAATTTGGACATTCTTTCCTTCCATTTATATTCTAACCCAAGCATTGAATTTTCGTCAACTAAATCATCAATTGAGTAGAATGCACCTCTTGAGTTCTTTTCTTTAGAAAAATTTTTGAATTTATTAGAGATCTTGGTATTGGTGATATTCTCATCAATTTCAAACTTGGCGGCAAAATACCATTTTTTATAATTTGACCGTTCACCTCCAATATAATCAGCATGTAAGCTCATTAACGCAACAGGACAACTCATTCGGCTGCTTCTAGAGTCTAGTTGGGACATGAGGAGTTCAAACATATTTGCAACATTATCATTTTGGAATCCAAAAATGCTGCCAATTTTTCCAAATATGGCTCTAATTTCTTCTTCTGCAAAAGATGCTCCATTCTCTTCACACCATGACTGATATGGTAGCATGGGCTTTCGTGGCTGATACTCGATTGTAGAATAATTGGCAGCAGCGTCTTCCTTTATAGCTCCAGATAATGGATCATGGTACATCGCGTAAATTTGATAATCACGGAAGCTATGTTCTTGATCTGAAACGTTATTCTCTGACATGTTAACCAATATGAATATTTATTAATTTATACGTAATTTGGTTTTTTTTAGCGCCAATAAAGTTAAAAAATAGTTACTGCAAAAAATGATTGCGTGAGCCTTTATACTTCGTTGCACAAATAACACAAATAACACAAATCCAACTTGCAAAATAACACCGCTTAAAAAACATTCTCCCAAACTTACCATTATCTTCAAAGTGAGCTGGCTCCAAGTGTGAACTTGATACATAACTGTGATTTAATGTAGAAGAACCCTCAAAATTCCAGTAAAGCAACCAAGGCTTGAGATAATCGTAGCATAGAGCATCAAATGTCATTATTCTCCCTTTAATTATTCATTCTTCGACGTTCCGGTAAAATTCACCCTCTGCAGCGTCTGGGTATGAGTAATTTTGCGTCCCTAAACTATACTAATGTCTTCATATTGCTCTTTTGCGGCAAAATTGTTTAATTTTTCGTTAAAAGAACAACACCCCTTCCCCAATAGAGTACCTATATCGTGTATACCATATTTCATCTAAGGCAGGGTTCCCAAACTATCACAAATACTGATCGTTTAATCTTCACTACTTAAAGGTGCATGGTTCTGTCTGCAGTATCATATCGAATCGCTATCATTAACATTACTACTCGGGTGATAAGTCCTAAATCTAGTCATCTGGACAAGCTGTTTGGATTAATCCAAGTATATATCAAATATTCTATGTAGACGAAAAAAAAAACAAATCAAACGAACGGGTTTCTGTTATCTATAAACATCCAATCTTGTCAACAATAGAATGTGAACATCGTCTAATTTCGTATAATGGTAGCATCGTGGTCGTGCCGATACCAATTAAACGGACCACAAAAACATCAAAAATTTCTTACACAAATTTGAATTATTCTTTTAGTATTCATTAACTAACCATTAGTATATGTTAAGAGATACAAAACAAAAACATTGCACAAAATTGATTTAACATCATTCTATATTTACAGTTAAATCAAGACATTCAAGGGTGATAAATTATCGATTATTAAGATTGATTGTCACATACGAGCACACGAAGGGTAATTTTTAAATTGCTGGATTAAAGTTTGTTTATTTTGTTAATTCTACTAGATTATCACTAAAATCCGTCACGTTGTTTAATCTAGGTTCCAAAATGATGTCAATACCTAATGATGAGCCTACAATAACACCGGATGACGCAGCTGCCGCCGTGGCAGCTGCTAACTCTGCTGTGGCAAACATCCCTCAGTTGAAGGACGAAGAACTGCTCCATCAACAATACGTACAACAACAACAACACTATCAACATCACCATCATCACCATCCTCATGACCATGATCAATTGAACGCACAATTGAACCACCAGTTGGCTCAGCAACATTATCAACAGCAACAACATCACTTGGCTCAAACCCAACATCATTTGGAAATGTTGGCACAAGCAAACGAAGAAGATTTGCTCGACTCGTCCAGAAAAGTAGCTCCAAGATCTAGTGATTTATTCAGAGTTGGTCCACAATTTAGTGAAACTAGACACCATCAGGATATATACTGTAAAAGAAATGATATGGACGTGAATCCTATTTTGGAAGCAAGAATCGATAGAGGTTTCGAAGTCGGTGAAAATGGTACCTGGATTGGTTATAAGAGAAATTACTTTACTTTGGTTGCAGCTTTCTCATTAGAAAATTTTGATTTTGAAAGATTTATTCAAAACAAATTCTATACTTTTGAAAAGTCTTCTAAAAATGGAGAATCCGTCGGTGAGAATAAGGTTGAAATAAGTTATTTTGCTATTAGATTGGTTGCTAAATGTTCCGATGATGACGTATCTATTAGTTTAGTTCAACATACTGCTAAGAGAGATAAAGGTCCTCAATTCCCACCTCCTATATATCCAGCCGTACCAGGAGATTTGCCAGACCACGAAACCGTCAGGGCCTCGTGTAACAAGCGTAATGGCAATAAGATAGAAAATATGAATAAGATCTTTTATTTTGACAGAGCTGAATATTATCATAACACTAACTTGGATGCATTGAAGGATGACTCTGTGCTTAAAAACTATCCAAGTGACTCTATAGCAAGAGTTGCCAGATTTGAAAGGATTCAATTTACTTCATCCATCAGAATAAAGTCAACTTCTGTTACCTCGAGGTACTTCACATTACATGTTGAATTACTCGGTATCATTGAAGATGAAGATGCTCAAATACAACCAATATTATTGAGTTCTATCGAAACACCACCTTTGATTATTAGAGGTAGATCTCCTTCAAACTATCACAAGGATAGGACTTCTGGCTACAGGGGACAACCACTCCATTGAGTTTATAACTTTTGTATATTTAGGTAATTGATTTTAATGTATTACAATTAGAAAACGCCGGGAAAAAATTCTTCCTGATGGTTCCTAGTAGATTTTAATGGATATATCATTACAATTATAATTACTAGTTTTAGGATACCTAATAATGTTGTATAGTAGATATAGTAATCTATTGGGTCAAACGCTGAAAGGTTGACGTTTATTCACTGGGTAATTCAACATGGTCATCTGCTGACCGACTTTTTTTGATCTCAAGTAAATCCGGCGTAGTTTTTTTCGAACCCCATATTTTTATTCTATTAAAGTTTATTAATTAGTTTTCATTAGTGGACACCAACTTCATCCTATAGAGGATTCTTAAACTCCTAAACTATCAAAAGACTTACCCTTCATTTTAATTAATTTATCAGTCCACGACGCTTCTTTCATTAATCATCAAAAAAACATAGACATAGAACTTCATCGAATGAGTGATAAAGCCTTAACTATTACAGAGGCATCTAGTACCTATGAAGATAAGCCAGTGCTTAATAGAAACTACATTTACGGTACACAAAAGAAAGAAAGTTGTCAGGATGTTACTGATAACGTTAGGGTTATTGACAAGCATTCAGTAGAATACATAATACGGTCGGGTATTTCAGGAGGGTTGGCTGGAAGTGCTGCCAAAACTTTAATAGCACCGTTAGACAGAGTCAAGATTCTATTCCAAACCTCTAATCCCGAATTTTTGAAGTACAGAGGGTCATTTTTTGGATTATTCAAAGCATCAAGGAAAATATGGATAACAGATGGGTTTTACGGCCTTTTCCAAGGCCACTCTGTAACATTACTCAGAATTTTCCCTTATGCAGCAATCAAATTTGTTGCCTATGAACAGATAAGAAGTATACTTATTCCAAACGATAGATATGAAACAGCATTGAGAAGAATATTGGCAGGTTCAATTAGTGGGTTAGCAAGTGTGTTTCTTACATATCCTTTGGATTTGGTAAGAGTTCGGATGGCGTTTGATACTAAAAACTCAGAAATATTCCATCAGTCGAATAAGGGAAGATTATTATACACAGTTAGTGCCATTTTCAAAGAAAATCCTCCACATAAGG
The DNA here is from genome assembly GCA_030583345.1 of Schwanniomyces pseudopolymorphus. Lineage (NCBI taxonomy): Eukaryota > Fungi > Ascomycota > Pichiomycetes > Serinales > Debaryomycetaceae > Schwanniomyces > Schwanniomyces pseudopolymorphus. The sequence continues at coordinate 14,669 of JAJMIA010000056.1, read as the reverse complement.
TGAATGATCCCAAATGGTTGAAGTTTGCAAGAGAAAGATTTCCACCGTATTTGCATCATGTTTCTAACTTTTACAGAGGATTTGCACCAACCATTTTAGGAATGATTCCTTATGCTGGAGTCTCCTTTTATACACATGATTCTATTCATGACATTTTCAGATCTACCTATTTATCCAAATATACCGTTCAACAATCGAAGTCGCTGTCCCCTCATAAGGTAGTTAAAAATAACGAGACTAATTCAAGAGACTCTAGATTACCGTTAAAAGTCTATGCTCAATTGATTGCGGGGGGATTAGCAGGAATGTGTTCTCAAACATCAGCATACCCATTCGAAGTTATTAGAAGAAGAATGCAAGTCGGGGGTGCGGTTAATCAAGGTCAATTTTTATCATTTAAAGACACTCTAAAGCTTATATATAGAGAAAGTGGGTTTAAAGGATTTTTTGTTGGGTTAACGATTGGATATATTAAAGTAATCCCCATGCTGGCATGTTCTTTCTTTGTTTATGAAAGAAGTAAGCTGCTACTTGGGATTTAATAGGCATATGTACAAATTATTTATTTTAGATACTTATTTATTGAATGGCATATATGACCACCTACTACTCTATACTATTTACAATGTGTTTAGAAGAACCAACTGAACCATTTGTTCTTCTTAGTAGGTTTAGTACCGAATTTTGGATTTGCTGCTGCTATATCTCTGATAGCCTCGGTGGCAATATTAGCAGTAGTGGATAATTTGTCAGTACCAATCTTAAAACCCCAACGTCTTAATGTTTTCACAATTGAAGGAGTTATAGCTGCTACAACTGGCACTCTAATGAAAATCAATGACTTGTGAATACCGTAGGCAATCGCAAATTCTGTCCATGAAAATTGTGCTAAAACCTTAGTGATAATGGATTCTTCATTTTCAGTATGGTTTATGCCTTCATTATCAATTTTGTTTTGAATTTTATTAATTTCGAGTTTCTTTTGCAATTCATCATCGCTCATTCCGTAACCAAAATACTGTTTAGCTTTATTTTCATAGTATGAAATTTCTTCTTCGCCCATCGAGTGGACTAAGATGTAACAGAGAGGAAGGTCAATTGCAGATATTGCCAAGTAAACACCTAAAGCAGAGTAACCATATTCTTTCACCAACGCTTTAATTCCTGTTGGCTTCTTTGGTGCTGGGTTTGCCTTCAGAGATTGAAGTCTTTTAAAGATTTGACTTCTCACGATAGGCTTTGTGAATAATCTAGATGGATAGAACAGCTGAAAGGCTATTCTCTTCAAGGGATTAAATCTTAACATTATGTTCTATTCTTCAGATAAGTTTATGTGTTGGAATTGATGATGATGAAATTTAATTTTCTGACCCGAGAAAATTGTACAAATGAAGACTATAAATGTATTCATTTCATTTGCATTTATTTTACATATATACACAAGCTAATGAAATTGAGAGTAGTATCTTTCTTCAGCGAATCTTGCTTCAACTCTCTGCAAGATTTCTGGTGAATAGACATCTTCAACCTTTTCACCACCCTTTAAAACTCTGTCTTCGTGAGTTTTTTGTTCATCCTTGGTCATTACCACGATGTTTTGGAAAGATAATTCCTTTGTTGCATCCCATCTGGATAATGTCAATCTTGTAGAGTAGTTGGAGATTGGTGATTTTCCATGATAGACTTCCTCTAGAATGTAACTAACATCAGTGAGAGAAATTGGTACTCTTTGATCTAACTCACCAATTCTGGATTGCTGGCCCGCCAAACTTTGGTAAATACCATCGTAAATCTTGTAACGGTTTTTTCCTTCGATAGGCTCAATTGGATAACCAGCAATCAGAGTAATTATGTATGTAGCAATAGTTAAACCAAACATACCTGGCATTGTACCGAGTACAGGCAATATTCTAACTCTGAAGTTTTTTAAGGCTGAAAGCTGTTCAACGTCACCCTTTTCAATTTCAGCATCTGCTAATGGTAATAATTGAGCTTTTCTTGGATCAGGTTTTTCCGCCGAAAAGACGACAGGTATATTGGAGAGAATACCCTTTTTCTTCAAACGAATACGAACAGAACGGGATAATGGATCTTCTTCGGTTTTAGAAATGTCACTGATGTTAATTCTGGTAGGATCTGACTTACAAGCAGCACCACCAGATGAAATAACTGGAATTTTGTTTTCGTAACAAAAGGCTAACAAATCAACCTTTGTATCAATGTTATCAATACAATCAACAACATAAGTTGGCTTGAAATCATCACCAAAAATTAATTCATTTGCGGAATTCAAATCCCACAATTGGTTCCTTGTTTCTATTTGGATCCATGGTGCAATTTGAATGAGATGATTTCTAAGACATTCTACTTTGGAAATACCAACATCTCTAATATTGGCAACTGCGTGTCTGTTTAATGAGCTTAAGGTAACTTGGTCAAAATCGATAACTCTGATCTTACCTACACCTGATCTCACCAACATGGTAGTGACCCATGAACCTACACCACCAGCACCAACAACAACGATATTTTGGTTTCTTACATTGTTTACACCATTTTCACCTAAAAATGCATAGTTACGTGCTAATTGTTCTTGGATCAATTCTTCAGAATACTCTTCTACCTTACACTGTTTATTTGATAACTTTTCCACTGACTTAATTGGCCTAGCTGGCTTCCTACTCTCCAAAAATCTATGATAGACCTCAACTGCAGTTCCTGAAATCAAAGCAGTGGCCAAAATAGCCACTACTACGTTCTTATTAAGGAATGGCATAGCGTTAACGTGATACCCTTATCTTACTGCAACTGAAAATTTTCAATGCTACTTAAATTTATATTTTGTTATATACAGTACTATCGGTCTCATCTCAAAACTTTACTTATAATAATATACATGAATGTATAAAAAACTCATTAAATTCGTTTAAAAGTACGATAAATGTTAGTATCAAGAGCTTGTGGCTATTAACACGCTTAATATATATATTGATCTATCTATAATTTAGCAACTTCCTTTCTTCCAACTGTACTCTTGATTAAACCATTTGGATCTGGAGATGGGTAGAATAAATCGGAGTTGTCATCAATACCCTTCCAACTTAAATTGTATAAAATAAAATGCTTGTTTGGTAAGATGTAGGTAACTGTTTCAATTTCTTGAATAGAATCTAAAATCTTGTGAGACATATTGTACATGGTTGCTTGCACAGAGGCAGAGTTTTCTAAGGCGAATAGATCTAATGTAACCTTTCTGGCTTCTTCGTATGCTTTATCGAATAAGCCCTCATCCGCTCTTTTGAAAACGCCATCTAATGATTTAAAGTATTTAGAATCGAATTTCCAAGTAGCATCGACATCAGTAGATAAGATTCTGTCATTGGTTGGTTGTAAAGTAGTGAAATCACAAACATTATAACCGTGAAACATTGATCCTGTGGATTTCAAGACAGTAAGTCCCTTGATTGAGGAATTGATGGTAAATTTATTGTCAGTCTTTGAGTAAACAAGATGAGTTCTTCTGGTTTCCGGACCTTCGTGTTTGAACGAGTGGTCATGTAATTTGCCATCAACAGCATACTTGGTCCATTTGTCTTGAATGATTGTAACTTCAATACCAGAAACATGGCTGTATTTAGTAGTGAAATGTTTAGCTAAGATAGCAGCAAATCTTTCGATAGGCCAGACTTCGTTAGTTTTGGCTAAGACAATAATGGTGTTCTTAACAGTATCAGTTGGGACGATCAGAGAATTGTTTGCATCAGTATAAGATTCATCAAAGTCACCTTTTAACAAAACTTGGACATTGGCTTGTAAAATCTCTTGCTGGGCCGGATTTTGTGGGTTTTTCTTAACCTTTAAAAATTTGACGTTATCTTTACCGTATGTAGAATCAATTAACTTAGAGTACATTCTGATTGTTTTTTATTTTGTTTTATTGGGTTATATTTAATAGTATTATAAATTATTATGATCTCAATGGGATATGAATCTCTATATATACCCTTATCTCTAATTTTGTGTAACTGAAAAATGAGGTCATAGTGACATTCGGCTTGCTCCGAAATCTGACATAAAGATCCCGTTACAGGATGAAAATAGCAAATAGACTGTGGTAGAAGGATATACACTCCAATAGAATACGATAATGTATAATGGATATCACCGCTTCTGTATAGCGGTGTGTATCAGAAGTAACGATTCTACTATGGACGAATCTTAAATTTCAAGTATTACCAAAGAAGTGGCCCATAATCCAACATCAAAAAGCAGAAAACTACCATATGCTTGAGATTTCATCAATGAATACAACATGTACAATCTGCTTTTAGTATGAATGCTTTTTCCTATCAACAGATGATTGATCTAATAACCTCACGCAGAGATAAGGAGGATCGGAAAACCGATGATGTTTTCCTTTATATAAGCTCGGGTTATTTACAGCATTATACGATTTATTGAATAGACAAACTAGTATTGATATATATGTGTAAATTAATCAGCCTTTTTCTTTGAGCTATCGGGTAATTTTGTTAAGGATGGTTCTTTATCTATTATATTCTGATATTTAGGCTCTTCAGACTCAACAGTGGGTTCCACAACATCCCGTGGTTGAGAAATTTCTGAAACTTCCTCTTCTGGTTCAGCAAATCTCAAACTTCTTCTCTTTTGGATTTTTGGAACAGTAGTATTTGTTACTGGTACATCTGGTTTAACCTCTGTGGGTGCTTCTTCTGCCTCTGTTATTTGCGAAGATACGTCAAATACTAATTCGGCAGTTCTAATCCATCTTCTTCTTCGAGTATATTTAGAAAATGTATCTTCTGTGCCAGGCTTCTTCCAGGTGTTATCGTAGAAAATAAAACCTTCGTCAGAAGATGGGTTGGCATTGGTTTTAGACCGCTTGTTGTTAGGTAACGTGATTGCACCGTCGTTGGTTAAGTCTAATCTCCATGTTTTATCCACCCATCTCCAAGTAGCACCATTTAATTTTTGAGAGTCATATTCAGTGTTTGGCAATTTGAAAGATTCAATAGATGATGATTCATTCAAAAATTCATCGGTCCAAGGAGTTCTTTCGTATGAAAGCAAATTAGAAGTCCAACCAATTCCTAGCCATTTTCTTTGGTTTTCGTAAATGACATATGTAAACCTTACTGGTTTATTATCGCCACCTGGACTTAAAGGATTCAATGAATGGCCTGCATTTTTTTGAACTTTAGCAATAGCAGCTGCAAATAATGAATGATTTCTAGCTTGCAGAAAATCTAATCCTGTCAAATAAAAGAACAATAATCTAGCAATCTTAAGCTTCCATAATATTCTACGGGTGACTCTAGAGTACGAAGAATGGTACGTTAAAATATAGATACCAGTGACCAACAAAATAATTCTTGGTTTAAAGATTAAGAATGTAGCAATCAAATACACTGGCGTCAAGAAGACGATGGTAAATAATAATCTCTTAATATCGTTAGCAGTGAGTCCTAATGAAGTAATTGGTGTAAGCAATAAGTCTGCCCTGGTACAAGTGGCTGTCAATGCTTGAATTACATCGTCTAAAGTAGGGTGTAATTTAGTTTCCTCGATGATTTTATTGTTCAACAAGGCGTACAACGTGATAAATCCAACAATTATAATATGGCCAAACCAAGTTATTAAACTTTCAAAATATAACACAATGAAAGCGTATAAACTTACGAGTATAATATTAATCCAATAATCATCATTGGTCCATGTAACAATTGCCAAAAGCTTATTGACGATAAGTAAGTATGGATATGCTTTAATTAACGACTTTGCAACAACAGGAGGTGTTGAAGACAACAAAGGAGATGTTTGGGTATTAGTTGCATTCTGATTTCCATCTACCAATGGACTGTCACTAGCAAATTTGGCTCTTAAATCCGCTGATTCGTCCTCCTCAGTTGTATCTTTAATATCCACACTTGAATTGCTTGTAGGCTGATTATTCGATCCATTGTCATTTGAGCCCAAGAAGCTGGTATCAGTAAGACTGTTTCTTTTACTTGCCATAATAACCTAACCAATCAAATGTATAGAACTAGAGTTATACAAAGAGCAAATCTTTAAATATTATCTTTTCGAAAGTGTGAGAATTTCGCAAAGTTACTCCGAAAATGTATGAACGTGAAAGTACTCGTACTTACATTTATGATGGAGAAACAATATTAGATGGACTTCTCGAAATTAATATCAAATGAGATAAATAAAAAGAGGAAGCAGCTTGATGATAAGAAAAGCTTAAAGAAGGCAAAGATTGACGACGAAGCTATCGTAAATACAGCCGAGCAACAGATAGTGGATACTTCTAGGGCAAACGATAAGGTTTTAGATGCAGAACATAAAGGTGACGAAGATTCCTTCTTGGAATATATCAAGAATGAAGCAATAGATACAAAACTATCTGAGTTTGGCGAAGATGGGGACGATAAATTGACAAAATCTGATAAAGTACGCAAGATCCAACTTCACATGAAGATTGAGAATAAGAAGCAGAGGTACAAAGAGCAACTCGATAAAGAATCTATAGTAGATGGCATAATAAACAAAGATGATATTTCCAATCATAATCAGAGAGAAAAACTATTTTTACAAACCAGAGTTTATCTTAAATTCTTGATAAATCAATGGGAAAAGTACAGTTCGGATGATGAGGATAAGAAACTACTTTTTGAAACTAAAAAGGATTTGATTAAGTTACTTTACAAATTAAGAGCACGCACATTGCCTGATGATATGCTTACTTCACTTGCAACCATTATATACTATTTGCAATTGTCCGACTTCTTGAAAGCCAATGAATCGTACATGAAACTAAGTATTGGGAATGTGGCATGGCCAATAGGAGTTCAAAATATAGGAATACATTCACGAAGTGCATTGCTGAAGATTACAGGGGAAAACAAGACCGCAAGCATAATGATAGATTCGAAAACAAGAAAATGGATTACAGCTGTAAAAAGGTTGATAACATTCAGTGAAAGGTCGCAGCAATTGGCTGAGAATCACTGAATCTGTAGCATAATAACCTATTTACATGATGCAGTAGTTAATTTAACTAAAAGTTATAAAAATTAAGTGATCCTATTGGTGTCACATGTATATTTCACATGTATCTTTTTATACAATAACTGATCTAATAATTACTTTAGTAACTATGTAACAGAATCACTCCATAATTCGGGTGGTCACGTGTATGTTGATAGGGCTTTATCCATGTGACTGTTGATTACCAAATATTTTTATTTTTTTTTTTTCGCACCTCACTTACACTCTGCGAGCATGGTATACTCTAGATTATATTTTCAATCTTACGAATTTTCAGATTTTTTAGTTTCCATATCAATAATACATAATTAAGATGGCTGTATGTACAGAAACTATAGAAATGATGAGATATGAATATTGATGATATTCCAGAAGAGTGATATATAAAAGGAGTATTTAAGTCGAAATTAGAATGAAAAAGTTGCACTGAAATATATTGCCAATTGAGGAATAGATAAATTGTAGACTATAGGCACCACCTTTTGGAAGTAATATCAGTTCATATGTCTTGGAATATGTTTAGGAAATTACGTACTAACAATTTTATAGCGTGAAATCAAAGATATCAAGGAATTCGTTGAATTAGCTAGAAGATCAGACATCAAGTCCGCTGTTGTCAAGGTCAACAAGAAGATCAACGCTAACGGTAAGAAGTTCAAGCAAACCAAGTTCAAGGTCAGAGGTTCCAGATACCAATACACTTTAGTTGTCAACGATGCTGGTAAGGCCAAGAAGTTACAACAATCTTTACCACCAACTTTAGAAATCAAGAACTTGTAAATTAGTTAAATTACAAACTAAATTTTATCATTGATGTACATTTAATAAAGGTTGATTAATTTATCGGGTTTTCTATAGTTTAATACTAAACGTTTTAAAATCATACAGTTATACACGTAGACTTAAATAATGCATTATGTTTTTTTAATACTTATAACTAAACAACATCCTCCATTTCAACGTCGTCTTCTTCGTTTTTATCTTCAGTTTCATTGGTATCGTCTAGTCCAAGTCTTGCAGCTCTTTCGGCATCTCTTAATCTTCTGTATTCTGGCTTTAAGTTATACTTTGAAGTATATGGCCCCTTTTTAATTAAGTTGGCAATTGAATCTAACGATTCTTTTAAATAAGATTCTGGCTGTCTGGTTCTTTCCTTTAAGCCTTTCATTGACCAATATTCATACTCCTCAAAAAGTCTGAATAATAAATCTAATAAATCCTTTTTAGGCATTCTGATAGCTCTACCTTCTCCCTTATTCTTATTTTGGTTAGATTTCAAGAAGACTGAGATATTGTTACCCTTAATGGATGGTCCAGTGTTAGATTGGATAACCCCAGGAATTTCATCAAGTAAAGTAACTTTTGGTCTCGGCTTTGCCTCTTGCATTGTATTCCTTTTAGATAAAAATTGGTTGTATTTAGAATCACTCTTACTAGGAACAATTTGACAATCATGGCAAATCTTTCCTGCTAATGATGTCTTCTTAGGAATTGTCTTGATGTATGGGATGTACTTTTTTATAGGTTTACCATCAGGACCTTCCTTATTCTTTTGAATTCTAAAGAATTTGTTCTGTTTATTGGGGATTCCCCCTTTCTTTTTGTCAATTGGCTGTAATGTAGGTTGGTCTGGCATCTCAGCGACTTCTGTCAATTCTTGTTTAAATTTTTGTAAATTTTCTTCACTGAAAACATATTGGTTGGACACTTGTGTGTTTAACATAGATATGTTATATTCATGTGGAATATTCTGGTTATCATTACCCTCATTTAACACAAGTTTAACTTGTAATTTATTAGATCCGTTCTCTTTATTTTGCTTAATTTTGACTCTACCTAACTGTTGGCCACTTAATTCATCTATGTTTGACCATTTTTCCGCTAAATAACGAGGTAGCTTGACTAACCACACTTTCTTAGTACCACCATTTAAATTCATATCCAATGATTCATTGTCTTCTAAATAATCTTCTGGATCTGATAATATGCTATTTTCCGGTTCTTCATTATTATCTTTATTTATTGACATCTCATTCCCATTTTTCTTCTCCAAAGATGGGTTTGCTGTATCCTGAACTGGATTTGCTCCCTTCCCTACATTTACCTTCGATGTATTCATTGTACTATTAAGAAGAGATGAATTAATTGCAGTTTATATAGTGAAATTTAAACCTCAATATATGATATGCAAGTTACACAAAGTTTTTTCTAGTCAAAATCAAATATATTCATCTCTTCTTACCTATGCAACCTTCAAAGGATATCCCTATAGTGCTAACAAGGCCATATTATCTTAGTGAGAGGGATTGTGGTTATTGTAAAGGTGATAAAAAAGATCACTTTGCAATTAAAGAATTCAATGAGCAAAAGATTCCAGGTTTAAAGAGCAATTCAAATTCTGTTACAATAGGACTTCAAATTGAGCAATTCTCGTCACAAAACTATGATCAATTCATAAACATGGGGTTTAGACGTTCGGGTTCTTTCCTTTATAAGCCAGATTTGTTGAGAACATGCTGTAGAATGTACACTATACGTACAAATCTAAAACAATTGAAGATAGATAAGCATCACAGAAAGACAATAAATAGATTCATCAGAGGAATATCAGACTCAAATGATCCAAGTATTACTGATAAGAAAGGAAACCAGCCAAAATTTGACATTAGATCTTTGATTGATGCAGAAAAGAACTCAACTAGATTCTACACCAAGTTTGAAAAGTCTTCTTTTACAGAAGAAAAATTCCAGCTATACAAGAAATATCAAATAAATGTTCATGGTGATGATCCAAATCTGGTAACAAAAAAATCATTCAAAAGATTTTTATGTGATTCCCCTTTTACTGATGATGAAGTTTGCGGTACAAATCTTCAATGGGATTATTTAAATGAAACCATTAGCAAATGGAAAGAAATTGGAACAAATCGAATTAGAAGAATTGGTCCGACTCATGAATGTTATTACTTTGATAATAGACTTATTGCAATTTCCTGTATGGACTTTCTCCCATCTGGTGTTTCGTCTATTTATTTTATTTGGGACCCTGATTATTCACATTTATCTCTTGGTTCGTTGTCATCTTTGAGAGAAATTTTGTACTGTAATGATTATAATTTGGGCTATTACTATTTAGGTTATTACATTGATGACTGTCCTAAAGTAAATTACAAGCTGAGATGTGGTGGAGAAATTTTGGATATATGTCATCAAATTTATGTTCCTATAGATAAAATTAAGGATTTTATGAAAGATGGAAGATTTTTTGTAACTGATACTAAAGAATCTTATGAAAATGATGAAATTGACTTTAAATTAGAGATTGAGTTAGAAAATATGGGATACCCAATTTCATTTGGTAATAGCTCATTGTCCGAGTCTGAGAAAGGTTTAGTGAATATAGCTTCTGAATTGTATTCTAATCCTGAACTTTATAAAATCGCTGATACAGCTGCAAAAGTATTAAAAGAAAAATATAAGATTTTCGGTGATGCATCTGACCCATCTTCCATTTTACCTAATGTGATTCCAGGTACAATTCCTTTGTGGCAAATTTTACAGTGGTTTGAAGACGAAGTTCTTGATGAAGAATTTCCAGTAAACATATTTAAAATGGCAACTGCCGAAATGAAAGAATGCGAATTAAAAGATTTAATATCTAGCGAAAAATCTATAGTAATTGATTGCATAAGACTCTTCGGTGTTGAATTTGTCCAGAAATTCATTATTTTGATATAACTCAAATAATAAAGGATCATATATTCGTAGGCACTCTAAATAATTAATAATGTTAAACAATGTATATAGTATCGTAATACTACTTCAAAATATGCCGAAATCTAAATAAAAAGAAGAATACCGATCATGCAGACAATTGAAAAATTGCCAAATGAAAGAGAAGCCTAAATTAATAAGCTAATTAATCCAGCAAAGACTGCGGTAAAGGTGAAGCTTCTCAAGTTTGACCCATTTTCGTAGTCTTCAGAGTTAATACTATATGTTGAATTTTTAGGGCATGTGGATCCATTAGTTGAATTGGAATAATTGTATTTATATTTCCAAGAATGCCTTTCATTAGCAGAATACTTATCATCGTCATCATGGTCATGATCAACTGTGCAATTTTTCTTTGAATGCTTGCTATTATCCGTATCATGATCCTTGTTATCTTCTTCTTTTTCGTCATCTTCCATGTCATCGCATTCATGGTCTTTGACAGATTCTTCCTTTTGTTCATGGCTATCATGATCATATTCTTCTCTTTCATTATCTTTCTTTGGACATTCATCTTCAAAAGTTTCATCAAGCAAGCACTTGTCTTCATCAAAAGTATCTGAAGAAGTTAAGTCTTCAATGAGTTGATCTAAGTCACTGTTCTCACTTTCAGCATATTCTTCTAACAAATTGTGTACTCTTAAGTTACTGGCTAATTCAATATCAGCACATGCAAACTTAGTTAGATTTGCGTAATGAAAAGTAATAGACCTTCCAACAATATATGATTTGGATTTTTTGTTCAAGGATAAGTATGGATCATCATAGGTCGCTTCAAAGGAAGTGTCATTGATAAGACCATGTTTCCCTGATAAGTCTCCAATTTCACAAAAAGCATCGCATTTTTGTTTGCTACAATTACTAGAGCCATTGTAAGGATTAAAATGAGCGCCAACTGAATCACAGAGGCCGTCCGACGTAACAGAATTTTCGTGAATGTGGTATAAAAATGGGCCGCCTTCCAGAGGCAAAATGGACATGTCAACATGAACGTTAACGGCCTTTCCACCCTTGGCAGTGAATACAACGTTCCCAGTGACATCTAAATCACAACCAAAAGGAAAGTCAGCAATTGCAACAACACCTTTTGGGTTAGTAAGGATACGAGGTGCTTTATTTCCAAAAACAAAAGTTGAAAACAAAAGTGAGGTAAATAACTTGGTTGAAGAAAGCATCTTTTTTAAAATTTGATTCAAAATTAATTAATTAATAATTAATAAATTAGTATAAATTATACCTAAGACCAAGGGAATATTGACTCCCTTTTATAGTTTTCTGGTTTGGCTGCCACAAATATAACCTTTTGCAACTTATCGATGCATTTGTGTCTCTGCTGCAACACTAACCGATTTTGGAAACTCTCATGCACTACCACGAATATTTTTGACTATATGCAATACAAGAACATCAATATCACCTTTCAGTTTTTCCTTTAGCAAACGATATTACCTACAAAAACATCATACATGATAGTAATAGGTATAATAAACCTTCCATAAATGTTTAACGATAATTAGTGGATGAAATGGTGTTTTTAATTTTTAACTTCTCCAAAATTTCATATGTATATACCGTAATACCTCTAGTCCACAGATACACCAAACCTGAAACTTAAATTCCTAGAGATGAAAATCCTGTATGTCAATAAAGCTATTTGAAAGCGTGCTCTTTGTAAACTTCAATTTGTGGAGATGCCCTATTTTTATTCATGAACCCATCAACCTATGCCACCACGACTCTGAGAATTTTTGAAAATCGGCGCCATTTGGATGATAACCTCGCCTCAAGCAGTTCTGTAAACATCCCCTTATTTTAAGTATAAGGCAGAATTCTAATTATATGGTGATATGATATAACAAGACAATATCATATATAAGTACTATTTGTTAGAGTGAATAAAATAGTTTATTTTCAATGACCATATAAGTGATAAATTAAATTATTCTATGAATTGTAATACATTTTATATCATTACTAAAATCCATTTATATAATAAAATCATATTATTACAAATATATAATAATAAGGTAGGAGATTGTGCTACTGAAAGTAGGATACATGAATTAATTATCTAAGGCAGCCATGGATAGGACTCCACTTCTTCATCCAGACTAAAGGGTCTCACCAAAATGTCCCATTCTTCACTTGCTGGATATGGCTGTTCAAAAATATCACACAACGCTTTATGTTCTGCTTTTATTTCTTCGGGATTGGCACTACTGGGCCTGGATTCTTTTTCTCTCCCATCATATTTAGAGTATCCAAAATCAATCAAGTACACTTTCTTCTCACTGCTCGAGTACAAAATATTTCTTCTCGCTATATCGCCATGCAATATATTATTTGCGTGAATGATTCGTAATTGAAACCGGGCTAATTCATACGTTTCTGTGTCCACTGGTAACTTATTTAGTTCGGGATCAACGTATTTTAATATGATAAATGGCCCTAATGCATGATAGTGCTCTTCAATAAAAAATTCGCCAAATACCTTATCTTGCTCTATGTATAGACTATTAAACCTTTTGTCCTTTGCTAATTTTTCATATGCTACCTTTTCTGATGAATAAGCTCTCCTACATGTTTTAATGCACGTGTCTCTAGAGATCTCGGTATTTCCGTGTACTCTTTTAAATTTAAGAGGATCAAATACCTTAACTATAAGTTGATCATCATCAGTTAAACTTCCTCCTCTCTTAAAATATTTTACGACATCTTTGTGCTTTACTTTGAATATCTGAGAATTATAATAAAATCCGCTCTGTACATCTATATCTTTGAATGGACCAAGTTGAATTCTCTTTTTACAAATTTTCAAAGTTTGTATCATCTCTTTACAGTAAAGTTTATAACCAGGTTCCAACTCCATCGCTAAACTGGTCAAAGAGTTTAAGTACTCTTCGTCAGACATTCGAACATAATTGTAAATCCTATTTAAATCATTTTTTATTTCGATTTGGAACTTATCCAGTTCAAATGCTTCATAAATAAAAGAAGTAAGTGCTCCCATAAAAGTCAAGCCTGTTGATTGGCAATTAACTAATTTATAAGTTAGTGGAACGTATTTTGGACCATCTGAGATATCTGCTCTTGCATGCGCAATATCTATAGCTTTCTTAAGATCAATCGTAACCAAAATAGCTGTATATGAGTCTGTGAGAATTCCACTGTTTTTATGATTTGAGAGCATTTCTGCAAAAAGTTGAACGATGAATTTATGAATCTTCTTTTCATTAAAATCTAGTTTCTTCTGGCCTATTATTAAAGGTAATTTTTTCACTTCTACAACAGCAAGTGAATGTTTTAACCCTTCATCCAAATAAGCACAAATATCTGGATATGCGTGAAAAATATCGTTCGTTTGATGTGGTACTCTAGTTTGTACGCCCGTTAGGCCCTCATTATTTCTATCTTCGATATTGATTTCTCTTTTTAATAGAGCAGCAACAAACTTACATACTGGTTTAAACAAGAAATCTTTAAATACATCTCTATATGTATTTTCATCTTTTTTATTGAGGTTTTTGATATATTCATGCTCATTAGCAAACCTTAGTCTAAGCAAACGCTCAACTATGATCCCCTTTTGATCAATAGTAAACTCATCCTTAGAAAATAGGTTAGTATTCAATATTTTCTTTAGGTTATTTTCAAACTGCAATTGAGGTATTTCACTATTCTCTCTGAATTGTATTTCGGAGAACGTTCCCATAAGAGCGTTATCTGTGGAAACACTAGGACAGGGGTAATTAAGATTATACGGGTTTATTATATGACCACTTGAATCAAGAAACTCATATTCAGTGAAAGGGATAACCATGAAA
>JAJMIA010000055.1:0-43791 GCA_030583345.1 Schwanniomyces pseudopolymorphus | reverse complement strand
TATTACTATAACTAGATCCTAATTTCCTTAGTTCTTATTCTTAAGACTCGAGGTTAAACTACTCCTATTTATAGTGTTCATATTCCAAATGTGTTAATTATTTGTATCCCACATGTGTATCTTTGTACCTTTCGATAGTATTCCTAATATGGTACAACTTTTGTACTTCACGTGTGTATCCTTGTGTTCTCTTACATTCTGCAGATTAAGGCAACTTGTCCGAGCGGTTAAGGAGAAAGACTTGAAATCTTTTGGGCTATGCCCGCGCAGGTTCGAGTCCTGCAGTTGTCGTTAATTTTTAATTTTTTTGTTCAAATTTGCAATAATTTTGGGGTTGAAAATTAGGATTATGCAAATATTATTAAAAGTTGCAAATAGTAGAATCTTATTTGCTAATTGAATATTCTGACATATAAATTTACTACAGAATGTAATAATTTAGATAAGATATATATTTTAAAAGGTAGACGAAGGTATTTATAAGAAATAGAAATTTTACGAGTAGAAAGGAAAAAGATTTAGAAAGTCTAACTGTTGATAAGGGTAGCATTGTAATTGGTAGTTTCATAATCCCAATAGAAGGTAACTGCCGAAGCATTAGCGTTAGCACATTGTTCAACATAGTTAGTACCGGCAACTCTTCCAGCAACATAATCATTGTAGTCATCAAGTTTACAAGAGAAACCTGGACCAGAGCTACACTTCTTTATTGGAATAACAGCATCGTTGATAACGTATCTGACATAAGATTCATTACCACAAGAGTATTTTTCAATGATAGTTCTAGCCCCTTGTGGAGTAATTCCAATGTGGGAGTAAGGTGATGGGAATGGTGTGTAATCCACTGGCAAATCTTCATCAGGTATAAGTATACCAATGGCAGAGTGTAATATTTCAATATCGGTGTCATGGGTGAAAGATAACCAAACCTTGTTTTCGTTTTCATCATCGTTTAATAATTCTAAGGAAGCATTTAACAAAGTAGAACCAATGACTCTAGTCATGTTGTTACCAGCACTGTTAGAGTAATAATCATCGAGATCAACACTGTAAGAATATTTAATGTATTCTTCATTAGTAAATATATCACACATTGGAGATGCGCCCTTGACATTTAATTCATAAGCACAGTATCCAAATAAGTTGTAAACATCACTTTCAGTAAGGTTCAATCCTGGATTAGAAGCCTTGAATCTGTTGAGAGCATCAGTCAAGTATTGGGTACTGTATTCATCAACAATGTCACTGTTAGCATCATCATCATAAGTCGAACAACCGTCTCTTGGAGTCAAAGAATTAGCCCCCATCTCAGCATCTTCGGAGATAATGTTCGTCTTAACAGTTTCTTCACTGTAATCATCACCCATGAAGCCTCTGGCGAAGTATTGAGATGTTTGGTAAACTCTACCGGAGTTAGAAGTAAAAATTGGAAGAGTGCTATTGACATCATATAATACCCCATACTTAGTTCTGAAGGCGATACCATGTTTCATGGCATCAGTGGTACCTGCATAAATACTATCAGAGTTCTTTGGTGAAGTTTCCTTTTCAAGGTAAACCGAATCTGGAACGAAGTATTCGTAGCCGTCGTTAAGGAAGGCTAGTTCACCCTTGTACGTACCGTTGTAAGCCATCAATTTCTCGTAAGCGGCCTTGTAATTCTTACCAGAGCCAGTGGATGGGTATCTTTCACCATGTCTGCTGAACAATTGAACTTGTTCAAGGGTACATTGGTCTGGTATATCAGTAGAGATACCAAAACCTTGGTGTTGAATATATGGAGCAGCACCACCTAAAAACCTGATGATGTTGTATTGTTCAACTGCAGCTTGCTGTGGAGAAGCTAAGTCTTGGTAGACACCTTGACCGACTAACAATAAACCATTGTTAATTAATTTTGAAACTGAAACCATTCTAATATCTAACGATTCTATTGATTTAATTCTGTAAAAATGAAGGATATATTTGTAATTTTATACTTTTTCACAGCCATTTACATTTAACCGTATCTCAAAGAGGACTTCAATAACAATTCGCTATTATGCATTAAATTTAGATTAATACAGAACTACTTCAACAATAGTATCCAATAGTCATAAAATAAACCCACACGTGTAAAGGAATTGTTAAGATCACAAGGGTCAAAACTTAATCAAGTAATTCTTTAATTGTACACGTGCGATACATAATAGATGTTTCGCAACGATTTACGTCGTTATTTGACAGAAACATTTCCTAATTTGACAGTGACCAATTAGTGCGAGATATTAGTTTACATCACTAAGAATGCTATGGTATTGTCCTATCAGATTATGTTATATAGATAATAATTAATAGAATTACAAAATTATAAACTGTTAACAATGGGATGATTCTAATAGGAGGTCCCATCACTTTTTCTTCTTGTTACCGGCCGCCTTCTTGTTAGATTTACCACCCAGTGCCTTATTTGATTCCAGACCGCCTGGGAGAACTAATTTAACTTTGCTAACAGTAAATACCCCCATAAGATCATTAGGCTTTATACGTTTAAGCATATCTCTCTCGTGTGACCAATCCAAATCTGTATCAGACCTCAGCTCATCTAATTTTCTAGTAGTAAAGTAATTAAGGGTATCATTGATGCATTTCCCTTTCTTTCCTGAACCAGGCTGAATTTTGACCTTGTACTTAAATTTCTGGAGTGCAGACCAAGGTGCAAATACTGCAACTGGATGTAAAAGTTCATCGGATGGTTGCGGTTTTGAAAGAAACGAGTCGAGAATTTCCAAGTAGTTGGTTAAAGATGATTCCGACTCGTCAACTTCCTCCATTCTGTATTTATGGTATTCTCTCTCGTCTTGTTTTTTCTTCTTTTCAAGATTCAATTGGGTTCTTTCATTATGATCATTCTTCTGACCATTTTGTAAACGATTTTTCTCTTCCTGCTCCACCTGCTTCAAAGTTCCCAATGCCTCCATTCTCAACCTCCTTTCTTCCTCTGTCTGATCCCCGTATTTAGCTGCAATCTTCTTGAGCTTTGATTTCTTACCCCTAACATTAGGAGGCTTTTGTCCAGAGGTTTCATTTTGCTTTGTTTTATTCTCTTGAACTTTGAGTTTTTGCAATTGTTTAATAGGATCTAACGCATCATCATCATCATCATCACTTTGAGCAGCTGAATCGTTCATTTTATTCTTTCTTTTTATTCTTCTTTCTTTCGCAGTTAAGCGTTTTTTACCAACAAATGAGGAACTATCATCTATAGAAAGTAATGCTTCATTTTCTGATTGTGAAGTTTTAATACTTGAAGGACCGGGTGATTTTTCATCATCATTACTCAATATTTCAGTTTCGTTTTGTTTGTTTTCAGGAGTTTCTATCAAAGCTATATTCCCTTTACCAATGGTATCTTCAAGAGCTCGTTTCTTGTTATCTAAAACGATTTTAAAGCCATGGAGCTCTTCTTTTGAAACTCTTTCAGACTTATACTTTTTTGTTGTTTCTTCATCACCAAGCCAATACAAACCAAACCCCATTACCAACTGACAGGGTGGTAAAAATTGCTTCTCAGTTATGTAGTTAAAATGACCTGGTGGTAATAATGTGCCATCATAATCTTTTTTAGAGATTTCAGTTCCATGAAAGACCCAAGCTGAAGTTGTCATTTTTGAATTCCAGGCAGCTGAAGCAGATATGGCAAATATTCCAGCTTGCATCAAGGTAGAAGGTGGAACTTTCTCTCCTTTGAAAGGATTTTTTACAAAGACTTTTAAGGATCCATCAATGTCTGACGATACAAGATAATCATTGTCATTGAAATGTCTATAATAGATCATATCAATCTGAGCGTTATCTCTTCCGGCTAAACATAAATATCCTTCACTTGTTACAAACCAATAAAACTTTTCAAACCAGTATTTTGGTCTTATTTGATTTAAAGTTTCGGTCTCATTCTTCAAATTTCTTGCCAAATCGTGCTCAATCTTAATTTTAGCATTTTTTAAAGCCAACTCTGAACTTTTTTCAACCTTTGTCTTCTTCGTTTCTGCTGTTTTCATATTATCATAATATGATCTAGCATTAGCAAATGCCGACAAAGATAAATCAATCCAAACAGAAATAGATGGTGATAATTTTTGCTTCAAGTTTTTGGATGGCTGTGCCTTCTTCTTCTTGATAATACTATCAGTATCACTATCTGAGTCAGAATCAGAATCACTATCACTATCAGAATCGGATTCAGAAGTATCAGAGTCAGATTCGGAAGCTCTGTCAGCATCAGAATCAGAACTTTTAGAATTATCAGCATCTATATCTGGTAAAAGCAAATTAATTTTATTGTCATTTAAATTGAGAGGAAGCTTGATTTTCATCGCTGTAGGATTATTTCTGTTTTGTTCCAACTTGATAAAACTTTCAATATTAGTCCAATCCATCAGCTGATTAATTAAAACTTGGACAGATTCCTTACACGACTCTACTACTTCAGCATGGTACATAATTGTGTCCCCCTTTTTCCAATTCAATTGCTGTTGCATTTCAAGAGATTGAATTTGCTTATCTCTTTCATCTTTAGCATGGTTAAGTCTTTTCTCGGCTTGTGACTTTTGCTGTTCAACTTTTAAAGTATATTTAGTAGATTCAATAGTGGAGAAAAATGCATCCAAAGTTTTATTATAACCTCTTATCTGCTCAAAGCTGTATTCTTCAGAATTTTTCTTGAATGGACGAAATGGATGGAATTCATCATATATATATTCTAATTGGTCTTCATCACTTGATGCGACAAAATTGGGATTCTTTTTGGATACAATTACACCGGAAAAGTCAGAAGTATCATTTAATATTTTTATATATTCCTCCTCTGCTTTGTTCAAAGATTCAACTACTGTTTGTAATGTTTCAGGAGATGTTTCAAGTTCCATGCTGCTCAATGAAGGATTAACCCCAAATTCAATTAACGTTTTCAAAATCAAATCACTTGATAAATGACTAGCATTAACAAAAAGTAGCTTGTGAATTGATAATACCCTTTTCTTCTTATCTTCGTCCATTAATTTCAATTTTTGCTTCTCGAGCCATTCTTGAATTGATCCTTCAGTAAATAATTGTTGCTCATATTTAATTTCTTCCTCAAAAAGAGATTCATCAAACATTTTATAAGTCTCATTAACAGCATATCTATCATTATTCGTTTTTTCCGCCACCAATCTTTGAAGTGATAATATTTTTCTTTCGTTATCCAAAAGTAGAATATTACCTGCGCTGAAAAACTCCAATACCAAATAAAACATTCCATCACTAAACTGAAGAACAAGAACCCTATCATTATTTATCTGTTTTAAACCAGATAATCTTCTTGTTTTCAAATGCTTTCTCAATTTACTGACAAAATTTGATGGCGTTTGAGTGGTAGGACGATCGAATTCTGTAAGATGCAACTTATTACCACAATCAACAACAAGCACCTTCTTAGAGTCTGGAATTGAAAACTTCAAAAGAAACTGGCGACTAGAACTAGCTAAATTATAAATATTTTGTAATCTATAATCTAAAACTTCTCGCTGAAGTTCACCTGTAATGATCTGAAGATCTAAACTTGTGATTCTTTGCTGAAAATCGTTAGAATTTACATCCTATAGTTGAAATATAATTTCCACAGTTCTAATTAACAATACTTACTTTCATTTTGCTATAGTATTAGGTGATCTAGTAAATTCAACTAAGCTTTCAAATGTAACCTGTAACCACTGCATATAAACATGTCGTGTATAAAACAAAGATACATTTATTTCCAAACATTTAAAGTACTATTGCAACCAACATATTCATGAAATGGTAAGCAAAAAACTTGAAGCAAAGCTAAAACCATTAGTTGACCAAATTAAAAATGGAAACAAGAAGCTAACCTTTTTTCAAGGTGCCGGAATATCGACAGCCGCTGGAATTCCTGACTTTCGAAGTCCGAAGACTGGACTCTATGCAAATTTAGCTAAGCTAAACTTACCATACGCAGAGGCTGTATTTGACATTGACTATTTTAAAGAGAAACCGGAAGCGTTTTATATTTTAGCAGAAGAACTCTATCCAGGAAAGTTTTCTCCAACCAAATTTCATTATTTTATAAAATTACTTCAAGACAAGGATCGCTTGAGAAGAGTGTATACACAAAATATAGATACATTAGAAAGAATTGCAGGGGTCAAGGATAAATATATAGTAGAGGCCCATGGGTCATTTGCAAAAAATCATTGCATAGATTGTTTAAAAGAAGTTTCGGGTGATATTGTCAAGGAATGTATATATGACAAAAAAGGGGAAAGACGAGTCCCACTTTGTCCAAATTGTAAAGGATTTGTGAAGCCAAATATAGTTTTCTTTGGAGAAGGTTTACCAGATAGATTCTTTAGTCAATGGGAACGTGATTCAGATCTAGTTGAAATTGCAATTGTTGCTGGCACATCATTAACAGTATATCCATTTGCATCCTTACCATCAGAAGTTGATGATGATTCATTAAGAGTATTAGTCAATAAAGAGGTAGTTGGTGATTTTAAAATGGACAAAAGACAAGATGATATAGTCATTTTAGAGGATTGTGAACTATTTGCGGAAGCGATTTGCGAGCTTTTAGGATGGTCATTGGAATTAGAGAAATTAGTCGAAGACGGAAAGAATAGTAGGATACAGATAAGTGCAAATAAGAAACTTGAAAATGAAGATTCTGTTCAACCATCTAATGATGACTCCGATAGTACTACTAAAGAAAAGATTGACGATATTGATAAGCTTGATGCGTATATTCAAAAATTAAATATATAATACCATGTGAGACGATAATAATATATATTTCCTAATTAATAATATAACTATTACAATTAATATTTAATGCTACTATTTAAATTTAATTTTTTCTATACAATCTATAGAAAAATCTCATGTTTTCCAATTTCATTTTATATTTAATCTCCTTTTGATCTATTCTGTACCAACAACTATCACTGTCATCTATTATCTCCCATGCACCGTCATTTTCACCAGGTTTCCCAGCTAGAACTGTGTCGATTAAGAATTGTACTGGAAACTTTTTAGACCCAATGGTGATATGCGAATACGAACCTGCGCTTTCAGCAATAAGTAAATAACTTCCTTTTTTGCATTCAGAATTAAGTTTTTGTAAGAATCTGATAGTTTCAGTTCTTTTTTCACAGAAGAGTTCATTAGTAGTAAACAATAATGTTACTAAATCTATATTAGAATAGTCAACACTAGGCGATAATGACAAAACATCACCAAGAACAAAATTGGCATCAAATCTAGTGGCATCATAAAGCCATTTAGATTTGATATATCTCGACAAATTACTAATAACTGTAGACCAATCAGCTATGTCAATAATATTTAAATTCAACTTTGATTCGGATGCTGGACAATTACGTTTCAATTCACAGAATACAGATGCTAGCGCAACCAATTCAGAAGAGGCCCCTCCACCAACGCATAAAACATTTTTTTCTGATTCAGGGTCTTCTAAGAGCTCTCTTATTGGATCTAACGTAGCAAACAAAGAAGAATATGATAATGCTCTTGCCGGGCTCCATCTTGAAGCATATGCAAATCTTTTGTCATCATTTTCAAATGCTGTGAGATAATCCCTATCAAACAAATTACCTTTCACAACTTGAATATGTTCCTGAAGAGAAGGTGACAGCAAAATGTCTTGAAACGTCTCTTCGAATAAGTAAATAATTTTGCTGGGTGTGAAAGAATACTTGGATGCGAATGAGAGGGAATCATTCTTACTAACTACTTCATCATGCTTCTTATTTGGAGTCGGTTTTTCAGAATATATAGAGCTTACTCCTTTACGAGCTTGGGATCTTGCTATACCTCTAGTCATATTATTATTTCACTGCAGCTGGAAGTATTGTAAACTTATTCTCTATATAAGTATTCAACCCTATGAAGTAGATGCCAATTGCGGGTAACATAAAAATCGTGCAATTACCAAAATCGCAGTTCCTATAAAATGAAGTGAAAAAACCCATCTCAGTATTTGCTTCTTCTTACTTCATCAATCTGTGTTATGGTAAACTTTCAACAAGCAAGGGAGTTAAACTTCGGTTATTTCCTTGTGGTTGTAGTAGTTTTCTGTAGCAGATCGGCGCTCGAGAAGCAAGTTTAATGATATGTTTTCTTGCCGTTAGTTCATTAAGTCTTTGACGTGTGCATTCGTTGTTCGAAGTTGAGTTGTTGTTGGTCCTCCTTCGGGAGTTGAGCGATAATTACAAGATTAGATGGGTGTATATTTGATCTTGCGTGTTGGATCATATCAATGCTCTTAGAGCATTTAGACAGAGTAGCTCCGTCGACAGATTGTATAGTGAGCGGATCGACTTTGAGCTCACCTATAGATGAATAGTTTTTCTATTCGTATGTAGGTTGCAGCTCGGTCACTTGGTTCGTAGCAACATATTCCTGTACTCTGCTTGGGTCATTGGCCGATTGAGATTTGAGTAAAACCATGTTGCAAACATATTCTTGTAGACCAGAAGTTTTTTTTGTACCTGTAGACGGTTCAGAATAATAATTATGTAAAATTTCCCTGTACGAGAGCAGCATATCACTAAGCTGTCATTTTTTAATTTTGGATCATGTGATCTGCATCTGCATGGATTACGATTAAACATTAAATTGTCACATCGATAATTAGACGCCAGTATTCAAGGTTTATCATGGAGCAAAGTAACATAGCAAAACCAATAAATAGCTATGACTCCACAGATACACTTCAGCAAAAAAACTCTGGTGTACATGTTTTGTACAGTCCAAGATACACATCCAAGAAAAGCTTAATGACACTACCTAGCTTACCCATGGTTTCCGATACAATAAATAGTCCACCTGAATATGAACTGGAAGAAATACCAGAGTTTGAATCCCACACACCCGATAATAGTTATGTTGAGTTTGATCTAAGTGGTACTACTACTAAAACCGATAATACACCATCAGAGAGAGTAATTCCTAATGTGAAACCACATAGAGGACAGCATTCTGGTATCGGGAATATCAAATCAGCCGCTGGCTCAGAAAATGGGAAAGAATTAATTAACGAAGACGACTTTTTCAATATTAAAGCCACAGAATGGAAATCTATGCAAACAATAAGTGAAACAGATTATTATAATGAAAGAGGTGAGTTGGAATTTACGTCAGCAGATTTTTTAAAAAATGCAGAAAGAAATGGACTTAACGGATACACTAAAATAGATACAGAAGAGCAAGTTGCCAAGTATTCCGAATTGGATAAAAAGACTGATTTTTTATTTCAAACCAAAAGCGTAAATCCGAAAATAATAGAAAGTATTATCTTATCAGACGAGGAAGATGAGAACGATTCAGATTATGATGTGGATGATATTGATTACAAAGAAACTTTACAGTCTACCAGGGGAATGCTTGACGAAAACCAAAAATTTGCGTATGTTGGTCTAGTTAAACTTTTCACTGTTGACATGGCTACAGATTTAGCGAAGATCAGACGTTCAACTAGTATGAAAGTAGCTAAAACTTTAAGCATGAGTCAGAAGAATTTTGCCAATTGGACAATGTATGTGACCACTAAACTTTACGAACATTTAGATGTACTGACAGAGGAACAAAAGATGATAGAGAACCTCAGTATACATGGTCTTGAAGTTGCAGATTTAACCAAGAGTTTAACAGGAGAAAATATCAGTGAAATCAATAGAAAGAAAAGTGAATCTGATCCTGAACACCCCTTTGATTTAAGATGGGTATTAGTGTGTGATCTTTTCTTATTGCTTTTAAGCGATGGTTATTTTGACTCAAGGTCAAGTACATTACTAGTGAAATTTGCAGATAGTCTTCAAATATCAGGTCTTGAAATTCTTCAATTTGAAAGAAGGTTAATAGAGAGTCTTGAACTTGATACACTTGACAATCAAAACAAGTCCATAGACAATGACGATGAAAAACTCAACGATAGGCTGTTCATACAAAAACGTATCAAGCAAAACAAGAAGAAAAGATTGGCATATATAGGGTTAGCAACTCTTGGCGGGTCTCTTGCTATAGGTCTATCTGCTGGTTTATTGGCTCCTGTTATTGGTGCTGGTTTAGCAGCTGGTCTTACTACTGTTGGTATCACAGGTGCTGGTGGATTCCTCGCTGGTGTAGGAGGAAGTGCAATAATTACTACAGGTGGTGTATTTGCTGGTGCTAAAGTAGGGTCGAAGGCTGGTGCGAGAAGATTAGGAGACGTACAAACATTCGAATTGAAGCCATTACACAATAATAAACGGACAAATTTAGTTATTACTGTAAGTGGATGGATGAATGGTAATTTAGATGACGTGAGATTACCATTTTCAACTGTTGACCCTGTTATGGGTGATATGTTTTCTCTTCTTTGGGAACCAGAGATGCTTAGATCAATGGGTCAAACTATTAATATATTAGCAAGTGAAGCACTAACAACATCTATTCAACAAATTTTAGGTGCTACTGTGTTAACTGCTTTAATGTCAGCTATTCAGCTACCCATGGCACTAACAAAATTATCATACTTGTTAGATAATCCCTGGAATGTTTCATTAGATAGGGCGTGGAAAGCAGGTAAAATTCTAGCTGATACAATAATGTCTGGAAATTTAGGTGTCAGACCTATAACTTTAGTAGGGTTTTCATTAGGAGCACGTTTAATATATTCATGCTTGATTGATTTAGCTAAACGAGGTGGCTACGGGTTAGTCGAAAATGTTATTATTCTTGGGAGCCCTATTACTGTACATCTAGATCAAGTTGCTCTTGCTAGATCAGTTGTTACTGGTAGATTCATTAATGGATATTCCAAGAAAGATTGGATTTTGGGATATCTATTCAGGGCAACTGGTGGTGGTATTCTGTCAGTAGCAGGAATATCTTCTATTGAAGTCGATGGAATCGAAAATATTAACTGTACAAAATTTGTTGAGGGTCATATGTCATATAGGCTGGCGATTCCAAAGATATTGAAGTCTATGGACTGGCAAGTATTGAGTGAAGAATTCGCTGAAATCGAAGAGCCTGATCCAGAACAAGGAGAAAAAACTAGAAAGTTAATTAATGAGTTTGATGAAGCAAGAACAAAAATGATGCAAGAATCAAAGCAGGAGCAAAAGAAGAAAACGTGGAAGAATTGGTTCAAGCCGAAGCAAAAGGAATGGTGGGAGGTATACGGAGAAACCGAAATAAAGAGCGGTGGAAGCTCTAAGAATAATAGCAAAGAAAATTTGTCTGATATAGGTTCCCCCAAGCCTTTATTTGACGTCGATGCTCTAACAGAAGAGGTGAATGAGTTAACAGTAAACTCAAGTAAAAACCCATAAACATACACCGCATGTCCTGTTGGTTCATATATTTACGCTGTTTATTATATTCGCGTAAATTTAGTACCAGAATGCGAAAAATTATTCTGATTCTTTGATTGACTCACGACTTGAGAATTGTTGAAATGCATTTTTGATATACTACATACGTATTTAGTACAATAAAGAGAAGCTAAACATGCCTACTATTGCCGTAGATAAAAGTGACCTTTACGAATTATTAGGCAGAGAATATACTACTGAAGAGTTTGATGCGTTGTGTTTCGAATTCGGTATTGAATTAGATGAAGATACTACCGATGAGTGCCAAGGAGACGAAAGACCAGAATTAAAGATCGAAATTCCAGCCAACAGGTACGATATGTTATGTATCGAAGGTATTGCACAAGCTTTAAATGAATT
Source organism: Schwanniomyces pseudopolymorphus (assembly GCA_030583345.1). Lineage (NCBI taxonomy): Eukaryota > Fungi > Ascomycota > Pichiomycetes > Serinales > Debaryomycetaceae > Schwanniomyces > Schwanniomyces pseudopolymorphus. The sequence continues at coordinate 32,014 of JAJMIA010000055.1, read as the reverse complement.
TTTAGGCAGAGCTGAAAGTGCTGCTTTTACCTTAAAACCAAAGACTCCAGAAATAAGCTTGACCATTAAGAAGTCTACTGAACAAGTTCGTCCATACGCTGCTTCTGCCATTTTAAGAAATGTTCAATTTGACGAAAGACGTTATGCATCTTTCATTGCATTACAAGACAAATTACACACCAATTTATGCCGTAATAGAACTTTGGTTGCTATTGGTACCCACGATTTGGATCACCTTACTCCACCATTCACTTACGAAGCTTTACCACCATCTGAAATCAATTTCACTCCATTAAACCAAGAAAAGGAATTAAATGGTGCAAACTTCATGGAATTCTACGAAAAAGATAAACACTTAGGAAAGTACTTACACATAATCAAAGATTCTCCAGTATACCCTGTAATCCTTGATTCTAAGAGAAATGTTGCTTCGTTACCACCTATTATCAACTCTGACCGTTCTAAGATTACTTTACATACCAAGAATGTTTTGATTGAAGTTACTGGTACCGATAGAACCAAGACTGAGGTTGTTATTAACCAAATGGTTGCTATGTTTTCTCGTTACTGTGAAGTTCCATTTGAAATTGAACCTGTTCAAATCATTTCTGAACACAATGGTGAAAACCGTGTCACTCCAAACATCACTCCAAGATCCGCTGAGGCTGAAGTTTCATACATTAATTCTTGTGTTGGATTGGACTACTCTCCTGAAGAAATTTCTAAGTTATTGAAGAAAATGTCTTTAGATGCTCGTCCATCTACCAAGTCCAAAGATTTGCTTGATGTTAAGATTCCAATAACTAGATCCGATATTTTACACCAATGTGATATAATGGAAGATGCTGCAATTTCTTACGGTTACGACAACTTGAAAAAGACTAAACCAAAGAGTGACTCCCTTATTGCTGCTCCATTACCAATTAACAAAGTTGGTGATATATTGAGATTAGCTACCTCCCAATCTGGTTACTCTGAAGTATTGCCATTGACTTTATGTTCTCACGATGAAAACTTCAAATTCTTAAGAGTTGCTGATGACAACACCACAGCTGTTAAATTGGAAAACCCAAAGACCATCGAGTACCAAGTAGTCAGAACTACTTTGTTACCAGGTATATTAAAGACCATCAAGGAAAATAGAAAGCACTCCTTACCAATTAAGGTTTTCGAATGTGGTGATATTGTCTTAAAGAACCCAGAATTAGAGAGAGGTGCCTTTAACCAACGTAACTGGTGTGCTATTTATGCTGGTAAGACTTCTGGTTTCGAGTATGTTCAAGGTTTATTAGGTAAGATTATGCAAACCATGAGAACTCCATGGCTCGAAAATCCAAAGGAAAACAAATCTAGAGGTTACTGGATTGAAGAAGATAAGGAAAACCCAACTTTCTTCCCAGGTAGAGGTGCTAAGGTTTTTTTCAGAGCTAGTGAAGGTGCTGAAAGTGTCGCAATCGGTTCTATCGGTGTCTTACATCCAGAAGTTATGACTCATTTCGAAATACCTTATGCTGCATCCTCCGTTGAAATTAATGCCCAAGTCTTTTTATAACTTGGATATGTAAATAAGGGTAAATAATAAGATTTATACTTCTAAATTTAAATAGATATACTAGAAACCATTAATTATTTGTTAGTAATTTTGCGAACTCACGGAATTTGGAAATGATACACTACTCGTTCGAATTAATACAAATTCGTTTAAAGTATAAAGGGTATTTTGTTCCTAATATTCCATATTAACTGATTCTTTTGTTATTTTGGGTTTGGACGTTTCTAATATCTTAATAAAGCGATATCAAAGAGTAAGATTAAAAAATGAGCGGTAGAGCACCATCCAGATCATATGATATGATCATGAAATTATTGCTAGTAGGTGATTCTGGTGTTGGTAAATCATGTTTATTATTAAGATTCGTTGAAGATAAGTTTAATCCATCATTTATAACCACAATTGGTATTGATTTCAAGATTAGAACAATTGAAAGTAAGGGTAAAAAGATCAAATTACAAGTATGGGATACAGCCGGACAAGAAAGATTCAGAACCATTACTACTGCTTACTACAGAGGAGCCATGGGTATTGTTTTAATATATGATGTCACTGATTCTAGAACTTTCGAAAATGTTGAAAATTGGTATCAAACTGTTACTCAACATGCAAACGAAGATGCCCAAATTTTCTTAGTTGGTAATAAAAATGACGATGAAGAAAGTAGACAAGTTTCCACCGAACAAGGTCAAGAATTGGCAGCAAAGTTAAACATTCCATTCTTGGAAGCTAGTGCTAAGAGTAATGACAATGTTGATTCTATCTTTTATGAACTTGCTGGAATTATTCAAGACAAACATGTTGATACCGAAGTTTCACAAAACAGCAACGGAGGAATAGATGTTTCCAATTCATCATCCAAGGGTATTAACAACAACTGTTGTTAAGTGAAATGTTCTATTTGCTGAATTTTGTTTCCCAGGCCCAATTAGTTATCTGTCACATTTTATTTCATTATTTCTAGTGTTTATACTTATATTGTTTTAAACGTTTCTATATAACATTGCAAATGTTTAAGTAGCAATACTATTCCTCAATAAATATGCCTCTTTGATTATATTACATCTTCGTGATAGTGATTACTTACAAAAAGTAAGTACTACATTTTATAGTAATAATGCTTATATAAATTGTAATATTCACATAACGTATATAGATTAAATGAAACAAGTATGACTTCAAAATCGAAATTTAGATAAATAAATGAATTGTCCTTTTGGAGTAAGGTTTTTGTCAATTTGACATGCGTTCTATTTTAAACCTTCTTACCGAAGTAAGTCCATTGGTCTTCAAGTGGCTTTTCTTCTAATTCTTCCCAACATTTTAATTCAGCTAATTCATGGACTAAGTTTAATTCTTCGTGGGCTTGAATAATAACTTCTTCAATTAATCCACCCCCGATTTGGTTTTCTATGTTTTCAGTAATTTCTTCCTTTTCAACAACATTCAATCTGTTCTTTGTTAATGCTTCAACGGATTGTCTGTAAATGGATTCCTTAGGGAATTTGGTGTCTAAAACTGTTAATGTGTGATTGTATAAGGCTATTAATGCAGGTCTTGGATTTGGGTGTTGGTACAAACCAGTTAAACCAGTTGGGTATCCTGAAGCAGATCTGACTAATACTTCTTCAGCTTGTTTTAAAACTCTAGTAAATCTCATTCTACGTGTCTTATCTCTAAAGCTTATTTTATAGAATACAATATATGTAAAGCTCATTTCTCAAGTCTTGGTTGGTTGAAAAAATCCAAATCCACATAATTACGTAATCAACAAATTCACGTGATATATATTATAGTATATAAGATAGGATCAGGTTAGAAGTTGATTACAGAATAGTAGGATTGAAGTAAGTATAACTGTATGATCTACTTAATTATATTTCATGATATATAGTGTACAAATTGTAAGAGGTAATAAAATGCTCTGATTTGAATTTCTTATTATGTCTGATCAGAAATCACCACCAAAATCACCACCACCAAAATCACCACCGCCGTAATCACCACCACCGTAATCACCACCACCGTAATCATCATGTGACATGCCTTCAATAGCTTCACCAAGTAACATACCACCTAAAAGACCACCACCAACACCTAATGCCATACCTGTACCACCACCAAATCTACTAGATTTCTGAGGTTGTTGCATATATTGCTGTTGTGGATATTGTTGATATGGTTGCTGATATGGTTGTGGATATGGTTGTTGATATGGATACTGTTGCTGAGGGGGATATTGTTGATATTGTTGATATTGTTGTTGAGGAGGATATTGTTGATACTGTTGTTGAGCAGGATATTGCAGGTATTGCTGTGGGGGAATTTGCTGATTTCTAGCTCCATTTCTACTAGAATCTTTCTTAGCTGACTTGGAATCCACGTTTGGAGAATAAGCCGGAGGTGGCACATCGTCTTTGGATGAGAAATTGGTACCCTTCGGTGCCTCCCATTGAGATGCTTTTGTCTTTAAGTCGACATAGTACCAAGTGTTATACTTGTCATCAAATTTGGCTAACCACCCTTCTGGAACGATTGGTTCCTGAGATTTATTATTTGACATGTTGAATAAGGTTATATCAGAAGAGAAAGGAGGAGATTATCACCGTCATATAGGCTAGCAATTATGGCCAAGCAAATTAATCTCATGACCATGGTCACGTTCATTGTCGGTTATGCTCGATTTCCCGATCTGGATACGCTATCATTAATCAGTTATCGGCTCGGGAATTAATTCATCAATTAAAATATCAAATACTTCAAATAATAGATGCTTGTTCAAGAAATCATTCTGGAGCATTTCGAATATTCTGACATGGGCATACCGAGTATTTGAAGAACCGAAAAGTTTTGGAAACGTTTCGTTCATAAAGACACCAAGCAAAACATTTGCGTCGTTTTTTGTAGCCGAACGTACTATCAGGTTCCGAATGACTGGAGGGTCTTTAAATTTGCCGTTAGGAAATACGATGTTTTTCAACAATATTATAAGATCGAGAATCCTCTCTTCAGTCTTTAGATTGTATTGCACTTGTTCGTATACTTTTCTCTCAATGGTGCTTCCGAAAATTTGTTGAAGTATCACCAATAATGCTCTGGCTCGAATCCAACTGTTAGAGGAGTTGAGCTTAAATACAGTAGCCAAGAGGTCGCATATAGGCTTCACAAAGACTTGTTTGATATTGGTATTTGAGCTTTCGTCAAATTGTCTTAATTCTCGTTCTATATCCTTTAAGTTTTCTATTGCTGCTGTATTCTGTAACTGGGTGCTCTGATTTGTTATCAAACGATTGGATATACCATTATAAAGTGTAGTAGCCATTTTGAGCCCATTCTGATGTTGAGCTCCATCATATTTGTCCTCAAAAAGTTGATTTTTCCTGATATTAAAATTCTCTGATGATAAGAAAGATCTAAAAACACGATTGGAGCAAACTTCAGGGATTTCCAAAAGCTTTCTTAAATATTCCTCTAAACTTGACTTCCTTAATTCGACTAATTGTCGTTGATGAAATTTAAGGACTGATACAACCCTCTTAGGGAATTTCAAAGTAGATACTACTGGATATCTTGACTTCAAATATTCGTGTAATTTGAAAAATTGGCTATATCTTCTGGCTACAATCCAACCAGCAGTTATGATATTTGGGTTTTCACTTGAAAACTTTTGCACCTCAACGATGTATAAAATGAAGTCTTTATTATTTTCGTTTCCACTAATATATGATTGTATCCTAACTGTGGATTTGCCATATAAACTGTTGTCATTTTCTTGGACGATATACTGCTGTTTTTGTAATTCTTTTGAGCTTATTTCTCTTTCCAAACTCGTCCTAGATTTTCTTAAAATTTTTAATTCGGATATATTATTAGTTAACTCTGCCTTCTTAATCAAAGGTTCTAAAAGAATCATTTGTTCATCTAGCTTTTCAATTTCTTCTGTTAGTTTACTGATTTCCTCCAAAAGGCTTAAATTTCCTGGACCAGCCAAAAAGAGTTGCAGATCGGAATTATCATTCTTCTCAAATTCAAGAGAACTCAGCAATTGATTATCTGAATCAAAATCTAGAGAATCACTATCAAGATCAGACTCTTCGCTAATATCGTCAAAAAGTTTTGAATTTCTGTTCCTAGTGGATTGTGTCAGACTATTGTCTTCAAATAAGCTTGAGGTGTCCCCAAATAGATCACGTTTAATATTCACGTTTAGTGAAGGCTTACTTTCTTCATAAAGTAGAGGCCCTATGGACCCAGTACTAATAGAGTCTATTTTACTATTCTCTTCTGATTTCATGATTTCAGTGAATGCATCTTCAACTGCTTTCACAACATTCATGCTCAATTTTTTCTTTAAAAGAAAATTAACATTATTTGCCTCTTTACCGTCCTTCGTGTTTAATCTTTTAATGGTTTTAGTATCCTTGAATTCATTATCAGCTGACTTTGTTATATATGCCAATTCCAGTTTAATAGTATTAAGCTCCAAAACCTTTAAGAAAAATGAAGATTTCTTAAACTCGGGAAACTTTAATTGTATCTGAGCAAATAATTGATTCTGTAACTTAAAAAGATGCTTCCTAGCATCCCTATAATGTTCAATTCGGTTAATATTTTTACAATTTACAAAATCTTCTACTGCCTTCAAGTCTTCAGCTGGGATTTCAATGTCTTTGTCATTAAAATATGTGCTGTAAATAGTATTAATATCATCAGCACTTGAAAATTCGGAGGATAAACTCAAGTTACTTTCACCATCAAGATCAATAGCAGAGTCTTCTAATGGAGCTTTAATTTGGTCAATCAATAGCCATAAATTAAGTAACTTTTTACCTCTCTCATCCATAAATTCAAGAAATATCAGAAACGCTGATTTATCACTCAATATACGCATGACATCTAAACTATTAAAAAAATCGTTATATCTTTTCTTGTCATCATTAAAGGGTGAAGATGCGTTGGTTGATAAATCTACTTTTGATAATTGCTCGTTCACTCTACATATGCAAATTTTTAATCTTTTTTCACTAATACTATCTTTCTTCTTAGAACTCGTATTTTTGAGAAGTATTACTATTTTTCTCTTTATTTTCTTTAATTCTTCTACTGAAGTCTCAGAACCAATAATTTGTAATACATCTTCAAAATCGTCATTTGTCATGATTTCATTAATATTTAGTACACGCTTTCTTTTTGTATTTCTCATTGTTTCAGTTAATAAGTTGTTATTAAGGATATCATCTTTATCTAATTCCTGCGAATATTCTTTTAATGCAGCTCTCAATTGGTTTACTTGGTATTTGTGCTTTAAATTATCACCGATGAATTTCTGAATCATCAAATTATAAAAATCACTTTCTGACATCATTTGGAATATATTATATAATATTGTACAAGAGAGGATTTCTTTGACCAATGGAGCAGAAATTTCATTACGGTTCTCTTTCTTAGACAATAAATACGGAAGAATAGATGCTATTTTCTCTCTTAAATATTTTTTCTCGTTCAAATTGGTAGCTGTATCTGTTTCTTTAAGTACAGTTACTCCAGGATGTATTTTTCCTCTATTATATTGATGAGCAACAGCTACTTGGAAATTGATAGAGTCCAAAGATAATTTATTATTTTTGAGCTTAGCTGAGTCATATGCTTTAACAAAATGATTAAAATGATCTGTTAAAACAGGTATTATTTTGGCAACGAGAACGTTAGCAAAATCAACCTTCTCTAACATATCTTTCAAATTGCTTATCACGAACCGTAATTCGTTTCTAACAGAATCTTGAAAAATAGTACTTCCTGAGATGCTTTGAAACCACCCGTCTATGAACTCATGAATAATGTGATTAATAAACTCTTCAATGATCTCTGATATTAAAAATGATTCTTTGATAATCGGAGAATGTTCAACATCAATGAAGGACGATTCTCGTATGTTTCCTCCCCAATCAGCAGTAGAAAGTACCCTAAATTTTCTAAAAATATATCTCTTATGTTTATGCTTAGGTATTTGTATAAATATAGCCAAGTATAGGACGTATCCTAAACAGACAATGATACATGCTAATATTATTAACCACGCCTTAAATGTGTGCTTTAAAAGATATACCACAGACACTACATAGAATAAATACGACCAATAAATTCCACTTTTATATCTATTAATAACACCTGTCTTTTCGGAATCAATCATCTGTATATATCATTCTATGTTATATGGATTTGGTGGTACCATTTGTTTATCAGTGCTACATTTTTAGCAGTAATTAGTTACACAAAATAAATAAGATAATCTATGACGTTTCTATTCTAGTATACATGCTATATGAAAGGTATTTCATACCTTCTTCTTACTATCGCCTTTGGTTTTACTCTTTCTCTCCTCTTCTGATTTTATTTGACGCTCTTTATTAACTTTATTTTTGCTGGACTTTGATTTCTTTACCTTTTTGTTGTCATCACCATCACTGGAGGATCTCTTCCTTTTAGAGCTTTCCTTTGCTTGTTTCTTATCACTTTTTAATTTAGTCTCTTTCTTCTCCTTTTTATCCCTTTTCTCCTTCTTTTCTTTCTTCTCTTTCTTTTTCTGCTCTTTCTGCTCTTTCTGCTCTTTCTGCTCTTTCTTCTCTTTCTTTTCCTGCTTGCTCTTCCTCACTTTCACATCTGAATCCAATTCTCCTATTTGTTTATCTAACATCTTTTCAGAGTTCTCAATAGCCTTTTTAGCATCTACATCCATTGCTTTGAGGTTGGTATATGAAGTACTTCCAACAGTTCCTTTCAAACCTTGACCTCGTACAAACATTTTATATAATGGCGACGTGGACTTTCTAATACTATCCGCAACAACTTCTGTGTTCAGTGAGAATGAAACAGAACCCTCTACCCCATTATTAACTTCTAACCCTTTTAACTGACCGTCAAAGAGCTTTTCCCACCAAACATCAGTGTCTTTGGAGTCATGTCCCAACCCTTTGGTGTCCTTTTTATGCTTCACAAGAATTGGTTTTTTGAGACCACCATGCTTCAACGCTTCTCCTTCAACCCATCCATACGATTTCAAATATACTTTTGCGTCCATCTCCTATCTACACTCTATCTAAGTTCTTTAAAGATCACATTGATTTTTTTCAAAGGCATCTGGTTAAGCGCACTGGGCGCGAACACTGCTACATTTCTCAAAGGTTGATATGATTATCTAGAAGTTTAACTATACTTATGTTCCTCCACGATGAATGAAACCCAAATTTTAGAGCTTCAATCAAAGGTAAGAAGCAATCCGTATGATATAGAGAACCATGATAAATTAATAGATACTTTGAGGTTGGATAAGAATTCTCATATTCAGGAACTTAGCACAGCCAGGGCAGATAAACTATTGTATTTTACATTCAGCGTTAAGGAAATTGGAGATTGGCTCGATGATTTGAATGCAATTGATGATGGAGATATTCGTATTCCTTTGATTTTAAACTTTTATAAAACAATTATCGGTGATTATCCCGTAGTGGAGTACTGGTCAAAGTACATACAATTTTGTTGGAACCTTTACCAAGAGTCTGATGATTTTATTGATGAAGAGGAGTTGAGAAGTCTATTTTCAAATGCATTAAATGCTCTGGTGCATGATTACGTTGGATATAGAAAAGTATGGTCAATAGTATTAGATTTTTTTACCCAAAGTTATGAGAGAAATAATACTGAAGAAGACTTTCAAATATTACTAAAATTACAATTAAAGAGCATAAGTTACCCACACGCAGAGCTATCTGAATCATTCAGCCAGTTTTCGACTTTTGTGACTAAATATGCCAAGGAAGATTACGAGCAACATATGGTGGTTGCAAGTAAAATTTATGCCAAAGCGCAGAAACAACAAAAATATTATGATGACTTTGAAATTTCGCTTTTAAAATCTCCTGAAGATATATTCACATGGTCTGAATATCTTAATGCTGTGGGAAAATATGCTGCTAGCATTGATCAGCTATCGACAATATTTTACAGATCCTTGATGGCTATGACTAAAAGTAAAGATTCCTGGATTTCAGTTTGGATAAAATACATCTACATATTATACTCTCGAGATGACAGTACACCTGAACTAGAAAGAGTATTATCAAAATTTGTTAGAACTCATTTTGACAACTCGATTTCATACGCAGAATTTATAAGGAACTGCCAAATATTTGATGATGGGTATAGTAAATTCACTCAATTAAGGAAGCGTATGGATCATATTGATTTAATGCATAATAGTAGTTATGATAACTGGAAAATTGTTGCTTTATCCCTACTATCATACGAGTTTCACACATTTAAAAAGGAAAAAACTAAGTCTATGGAAAATGTACTTTTGCAAGACATCAGGAATTTTGTAGACTTTGCAATTGAAGAAAATAATGATGTTTTTCACTCAGTAGAAAAGATATCAATTGCTATTTTAGAGGAACTACATGATCTTAAATCAGCTAGACTGATTATTGAATCCATGGTTGAAAAATTTAACGATCAATGTGAAGTTTGGCTTTTCTATTACAATTTTGAAATCAAGCATAAATCCCCATATGACAGAATATCTACCTTGCTTAAAAATGGTGTAGATAATTTTGAGAATTTAGATTGGCCCGAAAGAATAATTCAAGAGTGGTTGCACTTTGAACAAGTTTATGGGACTATTGATTCTTATAAAAAATCATTAATACACTCAGATGCTAAATTTAAATTACTTGAAATTAAACGCATTGAAGCAGCCGAAAATACTAATGAAGAACGGAATATTATTCCGACGCCTACAAATGAAAGGAAAATGAATAATTCTAATGTTAGGGAATCAGTTAGAAATAGGGAAGTTTACACTATAAAGGTATCAAATATAGATAAGGACATAAATGAGGATGCTATTAAAAACTTTTTTCAGGATTGTGGTATCCCATTAGATATTAAAATAGCACACGAAGAAGACAAGTTGGCATATTTTATTGAATTTAATTCTGAAAAAGAAGTTTTTGCTAGTTTGACAAAAGATAAACATAAACTTGGTAAATCACGAATTAACGTTGAAAGGTCTTTAAGTTCTATAATTTGGGTCAATAATTATCCTCCAAGTTTTACTCAAGATGACGTATTAGATGTGTTTAAAGAAATTGGTGGTGTTGTAAATATAAGATTTCCGTCTCAGAAGAGCAAAAGGGGTCGTAGGTTTTGCTATGTGGAATTTCTTAATTCTGAATTATCCAAAAGAGCAGTATTGACGTTGAATGGAAAGGAATTTAAAGACATGCTCACTAATAAAAGCTACTCACTCAAAGTTGAAATATCTGACCCCTCTGCATCTAATGAAAAAAGTCCTAAGAAGAAAGAAGTTATAATAAAAAATTTAAACTTCAAAGTAACAGATGCCTCCAAAATTAAGGATTTATTTCTGCAATATGGAGAAATTGATCAAGTTACAGTCCCATTATCTGACGCAAATAGACAGAAAGGTTACTTAAACAATGGATACGCCTTCGTGACTTATGAACACATCGAGAGCATACAGACAGTCTTGAATTTGGAGCATGTAACATTAGATGAACGCGAGTTACAGATACAGAAGGTTCATACTCAAAAGGATTCCACACAAGCACCCGAAGAATTTGACGATTTGAAGACAATCTCCATATTAAACTTGGGCGAAACTACAACTAATGAACAATTAAAGTATTTCTTGGTAAATAAGGTGGGACCAATTAATAAGATCGAAGTGTATCATAATCAAGAACTGGCATTAGTAGAATTTTCAGTACCTTCAGATTCTGGTAAGGCATCCTTATTATTAGCAAATGTTGAATTTAACGGTAGAAAATTAGAAATTGATCTGAAAGATAAAATTCTGCAGAAAAAGAGATCTTTTAACAATAACAATACTCTGCAAAAGAGGTCATTAATGGTACCTACACAAATAAAAAGAAGAAAGAGAGTTTAAAGTAACTATATAGTAGCCTTTTATATTTTCTGACTCATGTAGATTGTTATATACACGACTAATACTTGAGAGTAAATTTTTTGAAAAAAAAAAGTAATGATATCATTAATAGCTATAACAGTGTTGTAAGGATGAGTGCCCCTGTTAAGTTAGAAAACACATCCCGTAGAGATGCTTTAATTGAAATAGAGAAGAAGTATCAAAAATCTTGGGCTGATCAAAAGCTTTTTGAAGTTGATGCCCCAACTTTTGAGGAAGATGCAACTGATGATTCCGAAGAATTGAGAAAAAAATATCCAAAGTATTTTGCTACTATGGCCTACCCATATATGAATGGTGTTTTACATGCTGGTCATAGTTTTACTTTATCCAAAGTTGAATTTGCTACAGGTTTCGAAAGAATGAATGGTAAAAGAGCACTTTTTCCATTAGGGTTCCACTGTACAGGTATGCCAATCAAGGCATCTGCCGATAAAATCAAGAGAGAAATTGAATTATTTGGTGAAGACTTCTCTGGTGTTCCAGCGGAGGATGAAGAAGAAGAACCTGAAGTTAAGGTTGCCGCTAAGAAGGAAGATGTTACCAAATTCACTGCTAAGAAATCCAAAGCTGTCGCTAAGCAAGGAAGGGGTAAATACCAATTCGAAATTATGATGCAGTTAGGTATTTCTAAGGAAGAAGTTGTAAAATTCGCTGATTCTGATTACTGGCTCCATTACTTCCCACCATTAGTTCAAAAGCATGTTACTGATTTTGGTGGTAGAGTCGATTGGAGACGTTCGATGGTAACTACTGATGCTAATCCTTACTACGATGCATTTGTTAGATGGCAAATTAATAGATTAAGAGAGTGTGGTAAGATCAAGTTCGGTGAAAGATACACAATTTACTCTGAAAAGGATGGTCAAGCATGTTTAGATCATGATAGACAATCTGGTGAAGGTGTCAACCCTCAAGAATATACTGGTATTAAGATCAAGGTTACTGAATTTGCTGAAGATGCCAAGAAGGTTTTTGAAGAGAATAACTTCAACTTAAATGATAAAAATGTTTTCTTAGTTGCTGCCACTTTAAGACCAGAAACCATGTACGGCCAAACTTGTTGTTTCGTTTCTCCAAAGATAGATTACGGTGTTTTTGATGCTGGTGAAGGTAACTTCTACATTACTACCCAACGTGCTTTCAAGAATATGTCTTTCCAAGGATTAACTCCAAAAAGAGGGTACTACAAGCCTGTTGTTACCATTAACGGTAAGAACATAATCGGCTCTAAGATTGATGCCCCATTAGCCGTCAACAAGGATTTACGTGTTTTACCTATGGAAACCGTTTTAGCTACTAAGGGTACTGGTGTAGTTACTTGTGTTCCATCTGATTCTCCAGATGATTACATTACCACCAAGGACTTATTAAACAAATCAGAATACTACAACATTGAAAAGGAATGGGTATGTGATAATATTGTCCCTCTTATTAGAACCGAAAGATATGGTGATAAGTGCGCTGAGTTCTTAGTCAACGAATTGAAGATTCAATCTCCAAAGGATACTATTCAATTAGCTCAAGCCAAGGAATCTGCCTACAAGGAAGGTTTCTACAATGGTACCATGATATACGGTAAGTATACCGGTGAAAAGGCAAGTGATGCCAAATTATTAGTGAAGGCTGATCTCGTAGCTTCTGGTGATGCATTCGTTTACAACGAACCTGAGGGTCTTGTTATCTCCAGATCTGGGGACGAGTGTGTTGTTTCCTTAGAAGATCAATGGTATATTGATTATGGTGAAGATTCTTGGAAATCCCAAGCTCTTGACTGTTTGGCTAACATGCAAACTTTCTCCAATGAAACTAGACATGGCTTTGAAGGTGTCTTAGATTGGTTGAAGAACTGGGCTGTCACCAGAAACTTCGGTTTAGGTACCAGATTGCCATGGGATGAGAAATACTTAATTGAATCTTTATCTGATTCTACTATCTACATGGCTTATTATACCATTGCTCGTTTCTTACATTCTGACTACTATGGTAAGACTCCAGGTAAGTACACTATTGACCCAAGCAAAATGACTGATGAAGTATTTGACTTTATCTTCTCCCGTCGTGAGAATATTTCAACTGATATTCCATTAGATCAATTAAGGGCCATGAGAAGAGAGTTCGAATACTTCTATCCATTAGACGTTAGAGTTTCTGGTAAGGATTTAATTCCAAACCATTTGACTTTCTTCATTTACACCCATGTTGCCTTATTCCCTAAACAAAACTGGCCACAAGGTATTAGAGCTAATGGTCATTTAATGTTGAACAATGCCAAGATGTCTAAGTCTACCGGGAACTTCTTAACTTTAGAACAAACTGTTGAAAAGTATGGTGCTGATGCCTCTAGAATTGCATTAGCCGATGCTGGTGACACAGTTGAAGATGCCAACTTTGACGAATCTAACGCCAATGCTGCCATTTTACGTTTGACTACTTTGAAGGAATGGTGTGAAGATGTCATGAAGAACAAGGATTCTTTAAGAACTGGTGCTAAGGACTCTTTCTTCGACATTGCCTTTGAAAATGAAATGAATGCATTAATCGAAAAGACTTACGAATCGTACGAAACTACCTATTACAAGGCTGCCTTGAAGACTGGTTTATTTGATTTCCAAACCTCTAGAGATTACTACAGAGACTCTGTTTCCTCTAATATTGGTATGCACAAGGATTTGGTTCTCAAATATATTGAAACTCAAGCACTTTTATTAGCTCCAATTGCTCCACATTTTGCTGAATACTTATACCTCGAAGTCTTAAATAAGGATTCTACTGTTCATAATGCCAAATTCCCAAGAGCCTCCATCCCAATCTCCAAGAGTGTTAGTGATGCTTTAGAATATGTCAGATCCTTAAGTAGATCTATACGTGAAACCGAAGCTAATGTCTTAAAGAAGAAGAAGGGTGGTAAGCCATCAGAAATCGACGCAAGCAAACCAGCTAAGTTGACCTTATTTGTTTCTTCCAGTTTCCCAGAATGGCAAGACAACTACATCGAAATCGTTAGAGAATTATTCGAAAGCCAAACCTTGAATGATAACAAGGTTATCAAGGAAAAGGTCGGTAAGGATATGAAGCGTGCAATGCCTTTCATTTCTCTCTTAAAGCAAAGATTAGCTGTCGAAGACCCACAAACTGTTTTCAACAGAGAGTTAATTTTTGACGAAAACGAAACTATCAAGCTGGTTCTTTCAAATATACAAAAGGCCACCGTCAACATCGATATCAAGGAAATCGAAGTTATCAACTTCAGCAACGGTTCCAAGTCTGGTAAGAATATTCTTACTGGTGAAGACGCGGAAATTTCTATCACTGGTAGAATCGTCGACAGTGCTATTCCTGGTGAACCTGGTATTTTAATCACCAATATTTAACATTGGTTCCAGATTTACCCCGTCATTTAAATAGTATAGTTCGTAGTATGTCCTGGTTATTGTGACATTTAGATCTCAATAAAGACTCATTGTTACTGAAATTGTACAACCTGCAGATAACTGGTTAAAAATCGCTATAGGTTATTTCCTGTAATTTCTACAACCCAACATATTGTATACAAATAAGTTTCATAAGTTAAAAACGCTTCTTTGATATTAGAGAAGAAGTTTTTGACATTGAAGCTGATATAATAGTATATTCTAGTGGCAAGAGACATTAGCCATACTTACAATATTTACGGAACACAAAAGTAAATAAAAATAAGAACTTCTATTACTTGGATTAGTTACCAGAAAAACTAATAGATACGATTTTTGAAGGTAAATTTGATTTTTTAACTGGACTTTTGTGGTTATTGGGATAATATTTTTGACATAAAATATGGCACCTTCTAATAATCCGCCTATTTATCCCCTTAAAAACTTATCGCCTAAGCTTGATTTTAAGCTAGTGAACCCTAGGGGGAAGTTGTTGGATTTTTGTTTAGACAAGGAATACGAAAACTTATCTTTAATATCTGCCGATGGGTCTCTACGTGAAAATAGAAAAAGAATTAGAATTAACGATGAAAACAAAATCGACGAAAACCAAGGTTGTGATGCATGTGATGATATGGTTTTATCTGACATAGAATCCAATAGTCAAATATCTGTTCAGAGTAACTTGAATTTTGGACTTGCAACCAGAGAAAACTCTTCTATTCATCCGTCAAAAAGAAGACTAACCAGTGTGATATCTCCAAAAAATACCGACGAACAAAGTACAGAGAAATCCATCATACATCCAAGAACACCGATTATCAACTCTCCATCCAATACACCTGTATCTGATGTTGAAGAACAACCACAACAGCTTCCACTTCCATCTCCAAGTGCTTCTCCTGATCATAGTGCTCAGTTCAAGCTTGCATATTCGCCCATTGAAAATCATTTAGTGCATATTCCAGCAACCCAAGCTGAACTAATAGATATGATAATCAATCTTTCTGGCTATTTGAATGACAAAAATCAAAACCATCTTATTTTCAAATTATTACAAAACGTCAACCGTACAACATTAAGTTCTTTTGATGATCTTCTTTTTAATAATTTGAAAAGAGATGTCGTAAGTAATTTACCACTTGAAATAACCTATAGGGTTCTCTCGTTTTTGGATTATAAAACTCTTTTGTCACTTTCTCAAGTATGTTCTAGTTGGTACAAAATAATCAATAATGAAGCAATATGGATTAAATTGCTCAAAAGAGATAAGTTGATTACAGACGATGCGGAGATAGAGAAAGAGCTAATCTCTGAGTCTTTAAGAGTGGATTGGCATTCTGACATACCAGGTGCCAACTTGGCACAAACTTTATATAAGAAAAGATGTACTATCTTAAACAGGTGGATGGATCCTAAATATGAGCCTAAGAGAATTAGTGTTCCTGGACACGGAAGTAATGTGGTCACCTGCTTGCAACATGATGATGAGAAGATTGTTACTGGAGTAGATGATAAACTGATAAATATTTATAGTGTCAAAACTGGGAAGCTAATAAAAGTTTTAAAAGGACACGAGGGTGGTGTTTGGGCACTTAAATACACTGGTAATACCCTTGTTAGTGGCTCGACTGATAGAACTGTTAGGATATGGAATATCAAGACTGGGGTATGTACTCATGTATTCAGAGGTCACACCTCTACGATCAGATGTCTTGATATTCTTCAACCTGTTAAGATTGGCGTTAATGATTCAGGAGAAGATATTGTTTTCCCTGAAGTTCCCCTTATTGTAACTGGTTCTAGAGATCATAACTTGCATGTTTGGAAATTGCCAAATGTCGATGAATGCGAGGATCAACCCATCTATGATACCACTGATGGCCATAATCCTTTTTTGGTAGCTGTATTATTGGGGCATACACAATCGGTAAGATCAGTTTGTGCTTATGGTAATATTATAGTATCAGGGTCGTACGATACTACTGTGAGAGTTTGGGATTTATTACAGAATGGCCGCTGTGTTCATATTTTAACGGGTCATAGCGATAGAATTTATTCTACTACTCTTAATTTTGATTCAAAAAGATGCTATTCTGGTTCTATGGATTCTACTATCAATATTTGGGATATCGAAGAAGGAAAGCTTTTGCATACTTTAGAGGGACATACATCTTTGGTTGGTTTATTGGAATTATCAGAGGAAACTTTGGTTTCGGCTGCTGCTGATTCCACTGTTAGAGTCTGGGATCCAAGAAATGGAGAAAATAAATACAAACTTGAAGGTCACAGCACTGCCATAACTTGTTTTCAACATGATAGACTTAGAATTATTAGTGGGAGTGAAAGAATGTTAAAGCTTTGGGATATAAGAACAGGTAAATATATTAGAGACTTACTTTCAGATATTACAGGTGGTATCTGGCAAGTTAGATTTGATTACAATAGATGTGTTGCCGCTGTGCAAAGAAGTAAGAATGATATTGACGAAACTTTTATTGAGATTCTAGATTTCAGTGAACCTCCAAAAATTAAAGAATAGTTTTCGCATGTTTTAATTCAGTTCTAGATTTAAATGTTAATGTTATGTAAAGAATATAATACATTTTATATTAGATTATTGTATACATATTGTACAAGTTATACAAAAAGGTTATTCATCAAGTAAGTATACTTTCCTTAATTTACGTAACCTTTCTAACCCTTCTATAATATCAAAGCTTCCTCTGCGTTTATTATTAGATTCATCAGAATCTATCATCATATCATGACCATCCCCAATATTTTCACTGGAGTCGTCCATTTGGATTATAGTATTAAAGAAATAACTTATGAATTCTTCCTTCTCAAAACCATTAACAAAAAAGCACCACTCTTTATGTTCATCTATTATGTCAAAATTAGAATCAATATCAAATTCAGAATCACCAAGGTCATAAAAAGAATTTTTCTTCGTATTCAAGGTGATAGGATATTTAATAGGCGTTAAGATTTTAGAACTTGATAAATTTAAATGAGATTCTAAATCATGTATTGGTTCAGATTCAGTAGGATTTACAAAATATCTTGCATTGCAATTATTGCAGTTGAAGAGCAACGTCTGTCTATTAGAAAATGTTTGAACTTTCAAATCCCAACCAAAGATTGCCAAATAATATACATATAGAGGTATATTCATTAAATCTGTCAGATTCTCTTTGTTATCTCTATAGTATTTATCAACTAATAAAGAATGAGATATTCTAACAAACTCACTGAGTAGTACCTCATTTGATAAAGCTGACTCATTAAAAATCAGTCTATGCAAGCTCAAAACTTCAAGATTATCTATGAGACTCTTTAATGTTCGAAGATACTCACTAATCAAATATTCATTAGTAGTAATCAAATATGGCCGTAAATAGTATACGCCTTGCAATGGAACTTCATATTCTTGCCATGGGCAATTAGAACTATGGCTATTTTTGGAAATTTGCTTTTGATATTGATGCCCGATACTTCTATTCAATTCGTCATAATCGTTGGAATCAAATTCGAACGGTAAATGCATAGGTTCATTATTTTCATTGTTTTCGTTGAATCTCAAAATTAGAAGCAGATTACAGGAGGTACATACCAAATGGTTTTTCGAATTAGCATTGGCATATGACATACATCTCCATCCATTTTGGGAACATTTCAACTCAGTTATTCCTGCCGAATCTGGAACCCTCCAATTTAGTGCATTGAATGACCGTAACCTCGTAAGTAATCCCTCTCTATCATAGGGATCAAAACTATTTTCCTTAGATTTTATGCTTTCAACTGTGGACTTATTCAATTTTGATTTGTGATACTTATAATGATTTTTAGCCTTAATCTTCTGGAAATATTGGATGTTAGGATTATTGGAAAATCTCAGCGATGCATACGTCCCCCCATCATAGGAATGATTTATTGGAGCTTCTAATTTCTCTGCACACTCTGCTAATATTTGTGGAGTGCATCTCGTAAAATCCTCCATATTTATTTCTAAATCCTAGTTATTTAGTAACTTGATTCCTTTGATTCATTTATATATTCTGTATAGATATATATATCATATCACGTGATATAATTAAATCATTGCTCCTGTATATATAATTGGTCGTGCCATATGAGTTATCACGTGATCGAAATGCTACTCTATCCAAAGTGCAAAGCTTTGGATAAGATCCTACAATCTGAATGAGAAGATGGAGAGATATTCAATTTTATTAGTTTATACGTAAGATGAATTTAGTACCTCTCTTGTTTCTGTTAAGTACTTTTTGTGAGGCATGTTTTATTGAGGTATATTATTTGCTTTCTGTTTCCCATATTAAAGTTAATACAGAGAAGACATATAGTATACTACGCAAAGTATCACTATTGGTTAATATCTAGATTTCTTTTGCGTGATTTAAACTCAAATTTAAATAGAACATCCTATATATATATATATATATATATTCATATTGGGATACAAGTCTTACTCTCTGTGTAAAACTCAACCATATTTAACAATTTGCACCTTTTGATTGATTTGTTTCACAAAACCGACATATCGGACTCTAAAATTATTTGAAAATTGGACATACAATTGGTAATAACCTTGTAAGCTATATTAATAAGAAAAGATAAAATGGCCAAAAGACCAGTATTAGAGGAAATCGTAGATGATGATATTGATAATATGGATATGGACATTGCTCAGTTCGATCCATCATTAAGAACTCCCATTGCACCATTGCAACAAGGGCCAACTATAACCAGATCACAAGATCAAGAACCACCATTGTTTCCTCCTATGGGCATGGCTCCACCAGCAGCACCATTATCAAATAACAACAAAAACACAGCTTCCATGAAAGATATAGTGAACCCAAATCAATTTACAGAAGAAGAACGTGAAGAATTACAAAAGTTCCAAATTATTTACCCATGTTATTTCGACAAGGAAAGATCACACAACGAAGGAAGAAGAGTTTCAGCCGAATTAGCAGTAAAAAATCCATTGGCGAAGACTATATCTGATGCTTGTCGTTTTTTTGACTTGCCAGTTTTGTTAGAATTAGACAAGACCCATCCACAAGATTTTGGTAATCCAGGTAGAGTCAGAGTTTTAATCAAAGATACAAAGAACGGTGGTGCTCTTACCAACCCAAGGTTCAAGTCTAAGAGAGGTTTATTAAATGCTATTTCCGAATACTTACAACAACATCCTACTACACTCGAGTCCATAGGACCAAAGAGTGGTATTCCATTTCCCCGTGAATTGGAGGCTGATTTCGAACCCCTGGAAGTCCCTAAAGTCAAGGGATTCAAAATGAATACTATTGTTCCTATTCACTCTAACTTAACTCTTAAGCATCCAATGACTAAAAGCATATATGATCCTTTACCAGAACAACCAGATATAAAGACTCCTGCTGCTCCAAAACAGCCAAAAAAGAAAATTATGAAAATAAGAGGTTAATTATTCCAAATTTCATGATTCCTAATTCTTATTCATTTTATATAAGTGTATAAATACAAATTTACTATTATATATTATATTTTCTGATTATATTTATGCCTTGTTCTTTGGGGAGTATTGAGCTCTGTATTTGCTCATAGCTTCGATTTGCTCGCTGGAAACCTTATCACTCAAGTGGGTAATGATGTCGGATAAGGTGACAATAGAGATGACAGGGATGTTAAATTGGGCAGAGACGCCATCAGTGGCAGAGATGTCAGAGTTGACAATAGTTTCTTGTCTATCTAATGCAATAACACAACCAACAAGTTCACCCTTTTCAGCAATGATCATTTCGACAGCTTCCTTAATTGCAGTACCAGCTGTAATAACGTCATCGATAATCAAGACTCTCTTACCTTCTAACAGACTACCAACAATAGAACCACCTTCACCGTGGTCCTTCTTTTCCTTTCTGTTAAAGGAGTAACCTAATTTACCGTAGTTTTCTGGGTCCAATTCAGCTAATTTGGCAATGGTAATAGCTGCTAATGGGATACCCTTGTAAGCAGGGCCAAAGAGAACATCGAACTTGAGGCCGCTCTTGATGATAGTTTGGGCATAAGAGTTTGCTAAAGAAGACAAAGCTTCACCAGTGTTAATGAATCCCAAGTTAAAGAAGTATGGAGATTGACGTTTAGACTTTAAGGTGAAGGAACCGAATTGTAAGGTTTTTGTCTCTAAAGCGACATTTAAGAAATCTGCTTGATAAGTGTCCATTTTTAGTTACAGCTATTTCTTCTCTCTCAAAAATCTATTCCTCAAAGCTACTGGGATCTATTCTTTTGAGAGAGAAAAGAAGAAGAAGAAGAAGAAGAAGGAAGAAGGGGGAAATAATTTTTCTCATGTAAATCTGAGGACTTTATCTTAAATAGTTTTTTTCAAACTCATCTCAAAATATCTCTAAAGCCGCAACTACTTGATTGGATTCCATTATTCAACTAATTCGATATTTAGATTATTCGATTTAATTGATCACTAGCTAATACTAGTAAGTGTTATCCTTGTTAAACGGAAGTAAATGAGTACCAAGGCGGATAGAAACATTATTTTGGATGCATTAGAGGATGAATATAGACAAGATCTAGCAATCCACCTCTATTCCAGTCACCTTTTGCATTCTATAAACCCATTGTTTCCAAAAAAAAATTGGGCTAGTTGGCCACTTCCAGCATCAGAAGTACCAGACCCCCATACTACAACAAAGTACGTTGATTCGATTGATTTTGTGAATCAATTTCCTGTGGATATTAATGCAGAAAAGTTGAAGTTTACCTCTGATTCGATAAATACCGAAACATCATCAGAACAAAACTTCCCAGAAGAACATGCTGCCAATAGTAGTGATGAAGATGAACCATCAGAAATATATGATGAAGATGAAGAACATAGTACGCAAAATATAGATTCAAAACAAGTTATGAAAATAAAGAACGTTTCTTTCCAAGAGAGCCTTTCCAATAGTAAAGCAGACTTGATGAATGAATTGATGGCATTGTTGGAAAGGGAGATACGCAAGCAACTAAAAGTGAAGTTTGGGGGAAACGTGTCGATAGCTGAATCCACAAGGAACCTCACCATGCGTTTGAGTCAACAGTTGGCAAACCGAATAAATACTTCATTCGATAACATATTAAAGACTCAGAAAGCGAGTGCACCTAAAAAGTTAGCTAGCAGATCATTTCTAAGATTACTTAACTGGAAAGACGTATTGATAGCTTGTTCAAACGAACCTAACAAAACTGACTATAAATGTGATACATATACTAATATCTATAACAAATGCCATTACTTATTTGGCGAATCTAAATATAATTATGACTACGATGATGATGATGAAAATGAAAATGACGACAAAAATGACGATTCAAACGATGACGATAATATCGACGAGAGTACTACTGATGGGATTAGCCGAATTAAGAAAAAGAGGTCATTTAATGTAGTAGAATATCTTGACGAAATCGAGAAGTCAAATAGTTCAAGTGCTATTTATAAAAACTTTAACAGAAATCTTGCAAACAGAAAATCTGAAATCGCAAAGTTGGAAGAGATGAAAGATAATTTATTCCGTAGAAAACTAGAATTAAATTCAAAAAGTAATGACATAGCCTGGAACAATCCTAAAACATCTACACAAAGAAAAAGATTTCCAATAAAAACTCACAATAAAGAGCTTGCCAGAGAATTTGCATTACATCATGGAGGAATGAATTTAGATCAGGATGAATACATATTGAATTAAATTTTCGTTTATTATTTAAGAACACTAGAATTTAATAACTAAGTGTAACATAGATTAGATATTAAGATTTTTTTTTCATATAATGAAGCATTATTCTTCCTGATTTTGTCATATTATTTATATACAATTTAGTTTCTCTTTTGGAATGTTTCGGTGATCTCAGTATTGAAAATAACATCCCAAAATCTACTGGTAACACCAAAACCCATCTCGTAGTTTTTATAGTGATGTTCTAAGTGATAAGTTTTAATATCTTGGAAGAACTTAGGTAATTTTGTATGGTGTAAAACATAGTGCGTAACGTCGTAAAGAATGTATCCTAAGGTGCCTCCTGCAAATCCAGAACAAGCCATGTAGAATGGGAAAATAGCAAAAACAAGTCTGTAGAATGGGTAAGCTAAGAGTACAAATAAAGTTGGAGGCAACACTAATCTGTATCCATCCATTGGTAAATAGTGGTGGACACCATGCAATGTAAAATGAAGGGTAAGGAAGACAGGATGATCTGGTAAATATTTATCTAAATGGAACAAAAATCTGTGTAAGCAGTATTCAACCAATGTCCATACAAATAATCCCATAATCCAAAGACTAAGAGCAGTTATCTTGCTTTGGTTGACAAATCCAACGTAAAAGATAAAGAAGTTTGGAGGAATCCAAACCAACGGAACAATCCACCATGGTGTTAAGGATAATGGTTCCAAGAAATTACCAAATAATAAGGCAGAACCTTTACCGTAGTGTCTTGGTCTATGAACCTGATCCAAATAGAAATCCTTAGTGAAATTTCCAAACAAAACTTGCGGGATTAATGGCTTATTTAAGTCTAAAAATTTGTGTTTTTTTATGTCACTTTCGAAATCAGTTTGAATAGACAACGTTTCTGCTGGAGGTAATTTGTCATGGAACTCGTAGATAAAATCACTCTTCTCATCGCATAAACGCACTTCCACTTCTGTTTTGTTTCTATTATTAAGTAATTCTTCTTCTTCCTCGGCTGTAGCGAGGTATCCGATTAACATGTCATCATCGAGCATATTATAAGCACTTTCAGAATGTTCGTGAGATTGGATGTCTGCCATTATCTTGGTGATATCGTTACCGGCATATGGAAGAATTATATCTCCTCCACCCGGATGAATGTCTATAAATTCAGTTACATTATAAACTTTTCTTTCGTATAACGTAACCCAACAATCCTTAGCTTTGTTGTGCTTCTGTACTTCCGAAGCGGCTAATAAGGGCAAATTTTTAGACATAGTGGACGTAGTATATTAAGATAAAATAATGGATTAGTCAGTAGATTTAAAAAGAATGTATTTGTTTACAAATCGTTGTGGGCTGATTGAATAAATAAATTTTTAATGCGATATGAAAGAGAAAAAAAAGGCGTAATCGTGACAAAAAGTTTAGGAGTACATAAAAGAACACATATCAAGTATCATGAGATGTTTTTTATTATATACAAATCTAGGGAAAAATAGGGGATATACTAACTATTTTTAAAAATGATGTACTATTATGTTTCTATTGGATTGTCCACACTTGTAGCATCTAAATCTATGACGATTTCTTTAGAGGAAGACTCATTAACCTTTTCTTCATCTAGTACGGGCACAATTACTTCAGAATCGAAGCCACTTTCGATTTCTTCGTTAGTTTTATGGGACAAATCCTTGTCGAGTTCCATATCGCTTTCATTATTCTGTCTCTGTTCTAAATGCAATGTATGATCAACCAAGTTTAAGTATGCGTACATGAAATTCGAGAGCAAGACTTGTTCCTTTAAAGATCTCTTTGGATTAGCCAACTTCAAATGAGAAAGTCTATAGATGGCTCTCTCCACATGGACGGGAAATCTATACTCTAGCATGATTAGTGTAGCCGTAGATGGTGGTGGAAGAGGAAACCCAAATGCAGAATCGGTGAATTCGATAGGTTGATTCGCCCTGGATGTTCTTTTGATCGATTTTCTTAATTTTTCTTGAACTTCAAGCGTAGCTTGTGAAACGGATTGCTCAGTTTTTTTGCTTTCTGGATCCTTTATATTAAGCAAATGCTCTTCATCTTCAAGAGTTTCAGAAATCTCCACTACTTCTGATGATGAGACAACTTTTTCTACTGAATCTAATTCTTGTAAGTCACCGGAGCTATTGTCGGAATGTACATCCATAGAAGTTAGATTATCATCGGTTTTGTTTGCTTTTAAATATTCATTATCAGATTTAACAGAAGCTTCATTCGAATCGTCTTCACTCTTTTCTTCGTTTGACGAGTTTTTAGCATGAGGTTTAAATAACATTGAAGACTTCTTCTTCTTCGACATTTTTTTACTTGCCTTGTGCTCATTGTGACCTTCTTTTTCTGCTTTCTTCCCTTCAGGCTTTGCTACAGATTGAGTCTTCTTCTTCCTAAATAATTTCGTTATCATGTTCTCTTTAGAATCAGCATGCTTTGCGATATTCGAGCCTACTATATCACGTTGTGAAACTTCTGGCAGAGATACTGATCTTGCTGGGCTAGAAGGTTGATCCTCTTTGACTGAAGGTAATGATCCTGAATCAACAGATGATAAGCTTGACGATCTTTCCCTCAACCACTGCCATGACTTCTTCTTCTTCAAAGCTTTCTTTCCGTTATCAATTAAAGCTGAATTTAAAGGAATAGGATTCATATTTTTGAGCTTACCAAAATCCTTCTTTCCTCTCTTCTTAGGGGAAATCTCAGCACTAGATTGGTCACTGAATTCACTGTCTAATTTAGCGACAGAGGTGTCCAAGCTGAGCGACTGAGTGGAAGCTTCGTTACTCTCTTCCCTATAATCAATATTGAAAATATTCTTAGAATCCGTGATTTCCTTGTTGATCGTGGTTTCCTTTTTGGTTTCAGTAGATGAATCATTGTCTACAACAATATTAGTTTTTTCTTTAATACTTGACGATATATCCTCAAAAACATAAGTATTATCGAGTTCTGGTGATCCCAATGTTCCATCTACGTTATCATTGATTTCCTTAGAAATATCAATTGCATTTAACATCTCATCCATGTTTGATTCTTGTTCAACCATAGGCTCTAAATCAGGTTTATCTTCCACAAAAGCATCGCTGTTCAATATGTTTTGCGTACTTAATTCATATTCTAATTCTTTAGGCTCTTCTAGTTTTGGAACTTCTTTATCTAAACCTAGACTGTCCTCATAACTTAAATCTTGATAACTATTTTCAAAGCTAACCTCAAGTTCATTATTATCATTCTCATACATATGAGGTTTATCCTTACTGGTTAGATCAGTTGTATCTTTAGAATCGTCAGTTTTATTAGAAAGAATTTCTTTAAATTCATTTATCTCAGATCTTAATAAATCCAAGTTTTGTGATAACTGATTCGATTTTTTGGATGAACCCTGTAATTCTGATCCCTCGAGATACTTTGGAACCCTATTCCAATCATCTTGGTTATTATAGTTTCTATGGTTCCTTTCTGTAAATGTTGCATTATTGCTGGAATATACGGGGTATATATGGTTATGAATGTTTTGAATGTTTTGGTTGTTATAATTCCCTCTATGATGCTGATATACATTCTGGAGTTTTTGACCACCTTGAACATTGCTGCTACGGCTATTGTGGACATTATATCCAATGTTACCACTACGATTATTATTATGCATATTGTGACTGTCGTTGGTGCTATGATGGCGACCATCAGAAGTATGAGAGACGTGCATAGCATTATCTCTTTGATAATATTTATTATTCTTAGATCCCATTGGAATTGGTTGATTTGGTAGTGGTTGTTCGAGATACACCTTATCGGATCTATGATGATTTTGGTGTCTCATGCCATCCATATGACTATCTGGCAGATATCCCTGTCTATTCCTAGTATGAATTTTATGAGCTTTGCCGCTTTTTGGATGTCCATGGTTTGAAACTAGTAAAATACTAGAACTTGACGAAGGGTATGGCGAACCATTAGCCGAAGACAAAGAACCACTAGATGTATTTTCATTAGGGTTTCTATAACTAAATAACATCTGAGAATCACGAACATTCCGAGGATATCTCTTTTTAGGTACTTTTCTTAGTGGTGGAGGTACTTCAGGAGTTGTAGAAAAATTTAAATTGTTTCGTAATTCTATTAATTTGTCATGTTTAGCGTTCTGTAAGTTTGAGCCTAACAAGTTACTTGTCATCATGTTAGATGCTGTGTTTTTCCTATAATCTAATCTTCTGCTTCTTTTAAGAGCAAATTCTGGAATTGAATTATCCATTTGCATCGGTGGCTGATTTCTGTGTATATGATTAGGTGTTGGGGATTCAGGATCTGTAGAAGTCGAATCATGCTCCCCATATATATCTTTTTTCTGAGATGATGTTGGGGAAACATGTGAAGGGGACTTTATTTCATCAAAAGCTTGCTTCTCGACATCTGTGTATCCTAAAGATGTAGAGGATAATGTTCTTGCCAACGTTACAGCATCGTTGGCATTCATTCCAGCCATATTAGAAAGCATTTCCAATTCATTTGTTAAGTCACGTAACGAGGGATTGCTAAATCTATTACGTGGAGTATTTATCGAATTCTCATTCTCTTGAGGGGGCATGTTTTCTTCGTTTTCTGGTGACTTTGGTTCTGGAGAATTAGTATGGGAATGGGCTGATAAGGAAGAACGACGCGATAAAGTATTCTTTTTGGATACTTTCCTCTCCATCATTTCTTCGACCCTTGTCTTTACATGCAACTTGAATTGTTCTGGGTCAACTTCGGGGTGCAAGTTTGCAGGGACCCATAAAAGAGAGTCGGCAGATGCATCTAATATTGAATCATCGTCTTCGGCATCAAAAAAAACGCTTTCTGTTTGACTTTGGGTATCGGAATTTTTTGAAAGAGATGATGAATAGGACTTAGCGGAATTGTTCCGTGATAGTTTGTCCACCGGTTCTGATCTTTGAAAAAGATCAGTTTGTCTATCCTGATTGAATTGATATTCCGCTTCATCTATAGGCAAGTCAGGATCATAATTCATCATGTTTCCAATGGAAAGACGCTTCAAAGCGGCAACCACCTTCTTTTCCTGCTCGATGTCCTTGGCAGCAGATTCATAACTATTCGTGACATTGGACATTATGGATATTAATTCTTGTTAACAGTGTATTCACAGGTACATGAAATGTAGATGTAACGAATGATAAATGCAACGATTATTAAGAATCAACTAATTTGTAATGCTTTAAGCCCAAAACACACGACTGGTATTATGAAGATAATGTAATATAACTGGGTCTGGATTAGCTTAACCACTAAGTACAAAGAAAATAATGTAATTTATATGCAACTTTTCAAATTTTCAATCAAGGGTGATGCTTTTTACCCTACAAAATGTGTATTCTTATGCGATTGCTGGTATGGAGGTTTTGTTATTGGTATTATTTCATCTCTTTTTGATCTGGGTTCTAAATTATTTATGTTACACAAAACCCATCGTGTATTTACGCCATAAATAGAAAATAGAAGATGTCAATAGGAACTTTCAAGACCTGGTTGGTAGTACAGCAATCTTCGAGATGATATATATAGGTGTATGTGTATGTGTATGTGCATAAAGAAATGGTGTTTTATGTCTATAAACTGTAGTAAAAAAGACCAATTCCTAATACCAAAGTAGCGTAATATATAGCCCTTGTAGCAGGGGCGCCGTCTACGGTGATGTCTGGGAATCCTAGCATATTACATATAGTGTGGACCATGGTGCAACCCCAGACGCTGTGGTATTTGAAAAAAAGATAGTTTTCAAGAATACCGAAGAGATTCGTGTATGTTGCCTGAAATAAAACACTTACAACCACAGTGGAAAAGGCGTATTTTCTGATCACATATAGCTCGTAGCCATGATGTATATGTGAGATACCAAAGAGTAACGGTGCAAATAAAACGATCGAGTTTTGGGAGTAGGCAGGCTTCAAAGTCAGAAGAACCACCGCACGATACACCAACTCCTCGGTGAACGGAGCAAACACATAGTCTCTGAAACCATATATCGACCAACATTCATGGCGAAAGTCGTGGAAGATGCTACTGATTCGGAATTCAACGTCGATTAAGTATTTCACAATTACTCCCGTGTAGAGGGAGCATATTACTGCTACACATTTGATCCAACTCAACAATTCACTGTACGCCGAGTTCGACGAGAACCCTGGAATTAGTCCAAATTCCCTGATAACATCTCCATAACTAGCATAATGACCCATTGCAGTCATGGCTAGCGGGACCATCGCCACTATCATCAAACATGCCGCCAGGACTCTTGCCAACCGAAACGAAATCACAGCGGGGTCGTTACGATCTCTCACCCGTATTCCATGGGGGACGCAATAATGGATACTTCCAACATATAAAAGTGCTACTGCTATGGCAATGGAAGCATTCGTCAATTTCATTGATCCTTTTCTGCTCCAGATTTTGCAATCTACACCCAGTAATTAATAATATTACTTACACTACTATATACACTCTACCAAATTTCATCTCATCCAATACTTTTATTGATGAAGATTCTGACTCATTCACGGCCCTGAAGTCAAAACCGGGGCCCGATAACGAAATTTTGATACCTACAATGAAAAATTTCAAATCTATCACATCTAAATAAATTAGATTCTTGGCTAGTGAGTTCAAGTTATATCTTTATTGTGATCTATAGACAACTAAGGTATATTTATTGATATTATTGGTATAATTATTGCTATACAATGAATTTATTACAGGCTTCAACAAGGGCCAGCCTCACCAGAAAGATCCAAATCAGATCTTTGGCATCTAGCACTGTTTTGTTCAGAGGTCAAAACTTAACGGAAAAAATCGTCCAGAAGTATGCAGTTGGGCTTCCAAAGGAGAAGCAGGTATTTAGCGGAGACTATGTGTCCATTAAACCTGCTCATTGTATGTCGCATGATAACTCATGGCCGGTTGCTACCAAATTCATGGGATTAGGTGCAAAGAAGGTCAAGGATAACAGACAAATCGTGTGTACCTTGGATCACGACGTGCAAAACAAATCAGAGAAGAACTTGGAAAAATACACTAATATTGAAAACTTTGCTAAGGAACAAGGAATAGACTTTTACCCAGCTGGTAGAGGTATTGGTCACCAAATCATGATTGAAGAAGGTTATGCATTTCCATTGAACTTGACTGTCGCTTCCGATTCACATTCTAACACTTATGGTGGTATTGGTTCTTTGGGTACTCCAATTGTCAGAACCGATGCTGCTTCTATTTGGGCTACTGGTCAAACATGGTGGCAGATCCCACCAGTTGCCAAGGTTGAATTAGTTAACGGATTGCCAGAGGGTGTTACTGGTAAGGATGTCATTGTTGCCTTGTGTGGTATCTTCAATAATGATGAAGTCTTAAACCATGCTATTGAGTTCACTGGTGAAGGTGTCAGCAAACTTCCAATTGACTACAGATTAACAATTGCTAATATGACGACTGAGTGGGGTGCATTATCTGGATTATTCCCTGTTGACGACGTTTTGATCAATTTCTACAATGAAAGAATTATTAAATTACCACAACCACACCCAAGGGTCAACGAAAAGACTATTTCCAATTTAGTGGAAAACAAGGTCGCTTCTGATGAAGATGCTGTATATGCTAAACATTTAGTTGTGGATTTATCATCTTTATCTCCTTCCATTTCCGGACCAAATTCTGTTAAAATTTCCAACACTTTATATGATTTGTCAAACCAAGATATTAAAATCAATAAGGCATATTTGGTTTCTTGTACTAATTCTAGATTAAGTGATATCAAGGCTGCTGCTGATATCATTAAGGGCAGAAAGGTTGCTGATGGTGTTGAATTCTACGTTGCTGCTGCTTCTTCAAACGTGCAAAAAGATGCTGAAGCAATTGGTGCTTGGCAAACAATTATTGACGCCGGTGCAAAACCATTGCCAGCTGGTTGTGGTCCATGTATTGGTTTGGGTACTGGTCTTTTGAAAGATGGTGAAGTAGGTATTTCTGCCACTAACCGTAATTTCAAAGGTAGAATGGGTTCTAAGGATGCCTTAGCTTATTTGGCTTCTCCAGAAGTAGTTGCAGCATCTGCAGTTTTAGGTAAAATTGGTGGTCCAGAAGAATTAGAAGGTAATCCAGTTGCTAATCCTCAGGAAATTAAGAAAACTTTATCTGTTCCAAAAGTAGAAGCTTCTAAAGCTGACACTGGGGCTAGTGTTGAAGTATTGGATGGTTTCCCTAAATCTATTGAAGGTGAATTGATTTTATGTGATGCTGATAATATCAACACCGATGGTATCTACCCTGGTAAATACACTTATCAAGATGATATCTCTAAAGAGAAGATGGCTGAAGTCTGTATGGAAAACTATGATGCTGAATTCAACACTAAGACTAAATCTAGTGATATTATAATATCTGGATATAACTTCGGTACTGGTTCATCTAGAGAGCAAGCTGCAACTGCAATTTTAGCTAGAGGCATGAAATTAGTTGTCGCTGGTTCTTTCGGTAACATTTTCTCCAGAAACTCCATTAACAATGCCTTGTTGACTTTAGAAATTCCAGACTTAATTAACGCACTTAGAGAAAAATACAGCGAATCCAATGAATTAACTATCAGGACCGGATGGTTTTTAAAGTGGGATGTTACTAAAGCCCAAGTTGAAGTTACAGATTCCGAAGGAAATGTTGTCTTGAGTCAAAAGGTAGGTGAATTAGGAACCAATTTACAAGATATTATTGTTAAAGGCGGTTTAGAAGGATGGGTTAAATCAGAATTACAAAATGAATCCCAATAAACACGCCCATAATTCTGCATAATATATGATATTTAATTCTTTTATTAACTATGTAAATAAACATTACGTGTAATACTAATAGTGAAAAAAAAAAAAATTTATCATGTTAAACTAGATGCAAAATAACTAAAAAAATGGGGCGAGCTGGGAATTGAACCCAGGGCCTCTCGCATGCTTGTAGTAATCGACTCAGTTAGCTGAATCGTCGCCCAAAGCGAGAATCATACCACTAGACCACACGCCCTTATTTTTTTTTGTGTAAGAGAACACAAGGATACACATGTGAAGTACAAAAGTTATACCATATTAGGAATACTATCGAAAGGTACAAAGATACACATGTGGGATACAAATGATTAACACATTTGGAATATGAACACTATAAATAGGAGTAGTTTAACCTCGAGTCTTAAGAATAAGAACTAAGGAAATTAGGATCTAGTTATAGTAATAGT
>JAJMIA010000054.1:0-59831 GCA_030583345.1 Schwanniomyces pseudopolymorphus | reverse complement strand
CAGCATCAGCTTCAGCATCTCTCTTTAAAATAGGTTCAAATGGTTTTGATTTCAACCAGTGTACTTTTGCTTCGGCATCAGCATCAGCTTCAGCATCTCTCTTTACAATAGGTTCAAATGGTTTTGATTTCAACCAGTGTACTTTTGCTTCGGCATCAGCATCAGCATCAGCTTCTCTCTTTAAAATAGGTTCAAATGGTTTTGATTTCAACCAGTGTACTTTTGCTTCGGCATCAGCATCAGCTTCAGCTTCTCTCTTTAAAATGGGCTCAAACGGCTTTGATTTCAACCAGTGTACTTTTGCTTCGGCATCAGCATCAGCATCAGCATCTCTCTTTAAAATAGGTTCAAATGGTTTTGATTTCAACCAGTGTACTTTTGCTTCGGCATCAGCATCAGCTTCAGCATCTCTCTTTACAATAGGTTCAAATGGTTTTGATTTCAACCAGTGTACTTTTGCTTCGGCATCAGCATCAGCTTCAGCATCTCTCTTTAAAATAGGTTCAAATGGCTTTGATTTCAACCAGTGTACTTTTGCTTCGGCATCAGCATCAGCTTCAGCATCTCTCTTTAAAATAGGTTCAAATGGTTTTGATTTCAACCAGTGTACTTTTGCTTCGGCATCAGCATCAGCATCAGCTTCTCTCTTTAAAATAGGTTCAAATGGCTTTGATTTCAACCAGTGTACTTTTGCTTCGGCATCTCTTTTATCGTTTGAGACTGGTGCTGCGGAAATTGAATTCAAATACAATCCACTTAAAACAATAAGAATAAATTTCATTTTATAATAAGATACGTAAAGTAAGTATTGATAATAATAATTGAATGAAGGTTTAAATTTAAATTCCTTAACTGGTTTATATAATGTTCTTGAAGTCATTTGTTATAGCACTAATTTGTATCAAGATTCCTTTCGCAACCAAAATAAGTAAGACACACAATTTATAATATGAGTGTGGAAAACTTAAAACCAATTTATTTCCTAAATTAACCCTGTATGCCATTTACTTTATACAAATATACACAATGGTTCTAATTCTTGGCTTATTTATTAGTACAATTGTTTCAATTTATAAGGTTTGAGTTAATTGATTTATGGCTCATTTAAGCAATATACGATTACTCAAATGAAAAATTATAGAATAGATTTATTAGATTTAGACGGTATGGTTCCTATTTAATTACACTTGAACTAACTTCTTTTAACCAATTAAACTATATAAGAAAGCAGTATATTTTACTCCTCAAATTTTCATGACCATAAAAACCCTTAGTAGCCAATTCAACATTTACAAATTTAAACAGTAATAGATATTATATGATGATTTAAATAAATTTATAACAAAATGTGGCATAAATTAGCCAGAATAATGAACAGTATAAGGAAATATATCTGGAAATTAATGTAATAAACTGATTTGATCAATATTTCATTATTTGATAAGGTAGATAGACAAATTTAAAAGATTACCACATTCAATTATAGATAAAAGATCAGTCTTAAAAAGTCATACAAATAACAATCAGTAAGATCCGATATAGTGTAACGGCTA
The DNA here is from genome assembly GCA_030583345.1 of Schwanniomyces pseudopolymorphus. Classification (NCBI taxonomy): domain Eukaryota; kingdom Fungi; phylum Ascomycota; class Pichiomycetes; order Serinales; family Debaryomycetaceae; genus Schwanniomyces; species Schwanniomyces pseudopolymorphus. Next base: position 58,278 of record JAJMIA010000054.1, on the reverse strand, counting down.
GCACGGTTCGCTTTCACCGAGCAGACCCGGGTTCGATTCCCGGTATCGGAATTTATTTTATCTTTTTATTTTTCTTCGAAATTCTTTGGTTGTTAAATTTTGATTTCCTATCTGTCATATGATATCACTAACACTTCGTCTCAGTGTTAGTAAGTGAACGTACATATTTTTTTTATTTCGTTTTGCTATTGGTCCGGTCACTATTAATAAAATAAAATAGCAATCGTATTTCGGTACGAGCTACTATGTAATACTACAGCACCATTTCCTCATTTGGAAGTAGTGATTGAATGACGCTATTTAAGGTATATACAGTAAAATTCAAGTATGGTTGCGGCATTGAAGCAATGGTCGACACTATATAAGGTTGATTAATGCTCTTTGATGAAAGATAAAAGTAATTATTCAGATCAAATTATTGGAGCTTGAGATTAAAACACAATGGTACAACCACATAAACTATTTTACAAGGGTAATGAATATGACTTTATTTTATTTGTTGAGAGTGCAGACTTATTATCAAAGTACAAAAAAGGAGATACTTCTATACCATTAATTGATTTGGTATCAATTTATAAAGTTTTCACTAACAGACAAGGTGGTGTTGAGGGTGTTCTCGATGAAGCTTCGAAGGCAGAATTATCTAATGAATTTGGAACAAGTGATACGGATGCTGTTATAAAGAAAATTTTGATAGAAGGATCAGATAAGCATGGTTCATCCTTTTCCAGAGGAAATAGTGACCGTAACAATTCGATCGGTGCTGGAAATTCTGGTAATTAAAATAAAAACATATAGTCATTATCCTAAGTAGTATCTGGTTGAATAGATGCATATTTTATATTAACATTTTTGAAAGAGATCTCTAACTACTGATTTCAACCTTAGAGACAAAGACGTAGATCTTTCTATTGTAACATCTTTTTGGTATTGATTCCTTCTTGGATTTTGTAGCGAATCATTGAAAGTACCCTGTTCATTTTTACTATCAATTTTGTCTGTATTAATAATGCAATCATAACTGTGTGATTTTTTTATATATCTTAGTGATGCAATTCTAACCAATGACCAACTTTTGCTTTTCTTCAACAGTGTAGTTGAATTTGTGATAACAAACAATGGCAAGTCTTTGCTCCATATTTCCTTTAAGTCCGTCTCCACGATACCACGGTCAGTTTTAGCCATTCTAACATGTATCTGATTAGAAATTTGACACGGGAAACTCTTATTTGTCTCCTTGATTATTTGGGTTCTTGAAGGCATCAATTCATTTATTATCTTAGTTTCGATTCTTGTTCCATTATAATTTTGAAATTCGCAGCCTTCCTTAACAGCACAAGGTTTAATTTCTTTGGGGAAACTAGCCAAAAGAGTTCCATCTGTGGAGGAAAAATCTAGTTTAGAGGGACCATTCACAATGTTGATCAATAAATTTAAAGTGTCAAACCAGACTCTAAATTCTTTCGTATTCACTGCAATCATTAATATTTCATAATGACCATAATTATACTCAAATAGTAGTTTCATTGATTCTGAAGATTCACTGTATAATCCATTAACTTCCATTTCCTTTTCCTTTTTAATAATTGTTGTGGACAATGGTATGATAAAGAGTATTTCAGATGGAACTACTCCACTTTTGATTTTGCACAATATTAGATGGCTCTTATACAAGAAGCAACTCAATGTTTTAGACTGATACATGGTAGATTCAACCCATACTCCAAATAAAGATCCAATTAATAATGGTTTGCCAAAAAATTGCAGAGAAATTTTAGTTTCGTGTTTCACGTTACCAAAATCAAGTAGCTCATTGATCGAGTAATGTATGGTGGTATTTAGATCGCCAGCAACACTATTGATCTTAGACAACTTATACTTTACGGAATCTAGAAGTTTATGCAAAGTATCTTTGTTATCTTGATCAGCATATTTACACAACTTTACTAGTAAAATATTATATTTTCCTAATCTTGCAATAGGTCCTTGAAGTAATGAAATGAAAGATAAATCTCTGTTCTTCAGACATGGTTGTGTTGCCTCTAAAAGTATTTCCCACCCTCGATACCAAATTTTGCTTATTCTAATATTCCCACGCTCCATGGTTACTGAGGAATTGAGACATAGCATTATATCATCATATATAACGCAATAGTGCAGATATAAATATATATTCAATGCTCTTTCATTAATTATTTGAAAAATTTTGGTAATCAATTCAATATTATTCCTGTTATTTAAACATAGGCTCTTTAATTGTAAAAATATTTCTACGTGGTTGTTTAATATACTTTTTACGTAGATCCTAAGTAATTCTAGTGGTTTCCAAAGATCATCTCTCTTGTGGAAATTCGATTCAACATAAAAATTGAGTAGAAGTTTAAGTGAATTAATATAATCTTCCTCAGTTTTAACTATCTCATGTATGATTCCGCTTATTTGATATGCATAGTCTTTTTTTGCTTCAGATAGTGCCCAATACAGGAAACTAGGCTTGGGGGATTGTGAGTCTATACTACTCAAATCGACATTACTGAAGCTTAAAAAGGAATTCATGGTATTAATTAGATACTCAGACGATGATACGGTGTCCAAATCTTGTACTGAATTGCAAGATTCAGTATGTACTTCTTGATTTGAATCAGATGGTGAAATTTCTCTGCATCTATCATTATAAAGATTTAAAGACTTTCTAGATTTAATCTCAACTTGATATTTCTCGTCAATATAGCTACCATCACTCTCTAAAGTTTTGTTATTTTCCTTTTGGCTAAACTTTTGGACTGTTTTCTGTCCTAACAGCATAAATTTCCTTGAATAAGATCTTAAATTTATTTTTATATAAAATTGAGGAATATCTAAATATTTTTCTTTATCATCATCAACTTTATTTGCTTTTATGCCTATTAATTTCATTTTAGAAACAATTATTAACTATTATACTAAATGGTGGACTTATTTCCATTTTTTTTTTGCATCCACAAATAGGCAAATATATATATCACCTTTGTGTAACAAGTAGCAGGAAGTATGGATTTATTAATTTTCAACCTTAAAAGTTGGAAAGATGATAAATCAGAAAATAATATAATATATGATATTATTTACACAGAGTACATTTCTGGTGGACATTATTAGGGATAGAATTTCATTGTTATAGTATTGTTCAACTGGATAGAATTAATAGATTTTATTAATTAAATTACTTAATAGAATTTATAGTCTCTAATAGATATTTATCTAAGAATTATATTAATAGTTCCATTATTCAACTGCATTTCATTCTTCTTAACCCTTTCAGACCCACATATTGAATCCTTAACTTCAATTGAATCAAAAATTAGTGAATATTATATACACTCCTTTATATCATACAAAAAAAAGAGTGTAGTACCAGATTGTTCTACTACTTGTGAAAGGAACTATTTGATTTAGTAAGATGAGTAGTAGAAATCTAAGAAAATTGGAAAGAAAAAGGGCCGAAAAGGAAATATCCGAGTCCCCTGATATTCAAGATGTTTTTAATGAAGATAGCTCTGGAGAGATACAATCTTCTCAAGCAAAATCATTCAATGCATTTGCTCTATTGAATGGAAATAGTGATCTGAGCGAAGATGATGATAATAACGAACCAGAAGAAGTTAATAAAGAGTCCGAGGAAAAAATTGAAGAACATCTAAAGATTAAATCCAGCAAAAAAAAAAAGAGTAAGAGTAAGAAGAAATCTAAAAAGCCTGTTCTTGATAGTGACGATGAACTAGATTCTATTTTAGCAGAAGTAAAGCAGAAATATAAAGAAGGTGTTGATGCTCCTAAAGTCTCATGCTCTGATAATTTTGAAGATGGTCAATATAATTTTGAAGAAGAATTGGATATGGTTGTGGAGCCTATAGAAGATTATGATTCTAATTTTAAATATTTTACTTCTTCTAAATTAAAAAGATCTTTTACATTATTAAGTATTGGATCTGTTAAGAATTTAGATATGGATGAAGAATTGAAAAATTTATTTGGAAATCTATCAACCGAATCAATTGAGGATGCAAGTGCATCCACTTCACTCTCTATAACACCTGAAGTTTTGGCACAATTTAGAAAGTTAGCAAAACTCACTAGGGGTTGGGGTGGTAAGGATCGTAAAGGTGTTCCTGGTACAACAAGAAAGTTACTTCTTACAAGAATAAAGGACGACTGGCTCCCCACAACTCAAAAACCATTATCTATGGATGAAGTTAAATCTGATAGCATATCTAAGTATTTTGACTACAAGGAAGATAAATTAGAAAGTGATGAATTGCAGTATAAATTGGATAGAGAACTAGGATTGGGGGTTAAATATTTCAAATTCGGTGATATAAACTCTGCACAATCACGACTTGCTACTACTAAATTTTATACCTCTCTTATGGCAATTACAGATCCAAATGATTTATTCAAATTATTACAAGAACATCCATACCACGTGGAAACACTTTTACAGGTTGCAATGGTATTGCTAAGACAAAACAATGAAAAATCCACTAGTAATGCGTTAATCGAGAAGGCATTATTTGTTTTTGATAGGTCATTCCACAAGAGTTTCCATGATCTATTATTGCAGGGTAAGAACGAGTTTATCAGACTTCCATATGAAAGTTTCTACAATAGACAATTTTACTTGTGTTTATTCAGATGGATAACAAGTCTTGGTGATAGGTCTACGTTTTTCACTGCTTTGTCATTCTGTAAATTATTGCTTTCTCTTTCTCCAGCTGAAGATCCATTGGGTGTAAGGTACTTTATCGATTTTTATGCGTTACTTAGTGAAGAATATGAATATTTAATAAAATTTGTGAATTCACCATTAGTAACTACCTACAATAAATGGCTTACTCCAGGTTTAGCTTTCTCGGTAGTATTGGCTCACTTGAACTTAAAGAACCAAGCTAATGCTGAGAATTCACTAAAACTTGCTTTTGAAAGACACCCTTACGTGGCTTACAAACTATTAGAATTATTTGGCATATCATCAGATATCCCAGTGAAAGAAAAAATGCTTCCTATCAATGACGAAATTCGTATTGCTGGAGAAACGTATTTGGCTAGAGCGAAATTTTTATGGACCAATTCGTCACATAGGGAATTTTTGCGTCATGGTTTAATAAAACTCTTCCAAAACGCCGCTATCAATTACAACTCAAACAAGAGCCTCAAATCATCATTATATAGCTGGTTAGGATTTAACGATCTGAACCCCCAATGTGAAATTCCATTTAATTTACTTAGATTTACTATTTTAAGCGGAGAAACGCAAATCATGGCAAAAATCCCAGAAAGCATCTGGTCTCGAAAAGATACCTATGAGTACGATGTTCTACCTCCAAAGGACCTGAAACTTGTTTACAATGAGTATACTGGAATTGCTGCGAATGACGACGCTATAGTTACCTCAGTGACCGATTACGTCGACCAAGAATTACTAGATACAATTAGAGCAGAAGAGGATTCCTACAACTCCCTACTCTCGCAATTACAAAACGATATAATAGAGAATCCAATGCCTGGTGGTGTACATGCTGACGAAATTGGTGAAACTGATTAATAGTCTAAATAATTTTATATATGGTGATCGCGACTCGCAAAAATACATTGTGAAATTTGTTATATACAATCAGAACACTCAGTTTACTCTTATTATATAATGATAGCCATTCATCTTAGGCTAGAAGAGTGGCAATGGCAATACCATATCTCTACGACATTTTTCATTTGTGGTATTTTACCGTTGATTTATTATTTGAATGCGAGATATATTTCCAACAAACCTAACAGATACAACAAGTTGGAGGAGCCAGTAAAGGTCTCGTTGGAGATTCCTGATGAAGCAAAACCACATTGGAAAGGTAAAAGATTGTATCCACCTATTTCTATCAGAATCACTGATGAACCAACTAAGATTCAAAGTTACTGTCCAGCAACTGGCCAGTATTTGGGTACTTTTAATACAACGTCGAGAGATGAAATAGACAATCAAATTAGAAAGGCCAAGACAGCTCAGGAGAAGTGGAGCCAATCATCATTCACTCATAGAAGACAATTCTTGAGAACTTTAAGTAGATTTATTATAGACCACCAGGAGGATATTACCAGAGTTGCTTGTCGTGATAGTGGGAAAACGAAGTTGGATGCTCTGATGGGTGAAATTATGGTGACATTAGAGAAAATTAATTGGATAATGGCTAACGGTGAAAAGGCATTGAGACCATCTCAAAGGCCTGGTCCATCAAACTTATTCATGGGACTTATGAAAAATGCCGAGGTTAGATACGAACCTTTAGGTGTCGTGTCTGCTATAGTATCTTGGAATTACCCATTTCATAATATTATGGGTCCAATAATCGCTTCATTGTTTACAGGTAACGCCATAGTTGTTAAATGTTCAGAACAAGTTTTGTGGTCCACAACGTGGTTTATTTTATTGGTAAGATCTGTCCTCAAACTGTTGAATATCGAAGAAGACTTGGTTCAGTTATGTTGCTGTTTCCCTGAAGATGCTGATTATTTTACTCTGCATCCAGGTTTGCAACATATTACTTTTATTGGATCAAAACAAGTTGCCCATAAAGTAGTAGCTAGTGCATCCAAGGAATTAACACCATGTGTCGTTGAATTGGGTGGTAAAGATTCGTTAATTGTATTGGATGATATTCCTAGCGCAGAAAAGTTGTCTTCTGTCATAATGAGAGGAACTTTTCAAAGTGCTGGACAAAACTGTATTGGTATCGAAAGAGTCATATGCTTACCAAAGTCATATGAAAAGCTTGTTGAAATCTTAGCTGAAAGAGTAAAGACGTTGAGATTGGGCTCTGATATTGATCAATTAGATGAAATTGATATAGGAGCAATGGTTTCTGATAACAGATTCAAAAAGTTGGAGGAATTGATTTCTCAAGCAGTTGAAAAAGGTGCTCGTTTAATTCATGGTGGTAAACAATACCATCATCCTAACTATCCTCAAGGTCATTACTTTGAGCCTACTTTATTAGTTGATGTTACAAAGGATATGGAGATTTTTAATGAAGAAGTTTTTGGTCCTGTTCTTACAATGATAAAAGCCAATGATGTTGATGAAGCGATTGACTTAGCCAATTCTACTGAATACGGTTTGGGTAACTCTATCTTTGGTAATGACTTTAATCAAATTAATCAAATAGCAAACAGATTACAAAGTGGAAATGTTGCACTTAATGACTTTGCTACTTATTATGTTGCTCAATTACCATTTGGTGGTTGTAAGAAATCAGGGTATGGTAAGTTTGGAGGTGAAGAAGGATTAACTGGGTTATGCGTAGCCAAGTCGATTGTTATGGATAAGTCATTTTTAAGATTGATTGGATTAGCAACGAGTATTCCACCTCCTATTGATTATCCTATTCAGGATGATAAGAAAGCTTGGGGCTTTGTAAGTAGTTTAAATAAAGCTGGTTACGACGTCAGAATTTGGGAGATTATCAAGGCGATTAAGAAATTAGCTAAGGGTGGAGCTTGAGATGTTCAAGTATGCGGTGTTTAATAAAAGTGTATTTTTATACGGAATAAACAAAAAAGTATAAAGAATTAAAAATATATAACAGTAGAATGCACCGCCAGTGGCTATAAAAGTGAAACTTAGTGTATAAAATACACTCAACAAGTAATGTTCCATCAATGGCTAGCTTAGACAGAGGCATTAATGTGCAATTCAGGAGTTGGCTTAATGGTGGCATCAATCAAAAGTTGGGTAACAGCACTTCTTTTTTCCTTGTATTTATCTTGAATAGTCTTTAATTCTTCAGCAACTTGAGCATCGGCTTCCTTGCTAATAGTTTCGTTCAATCCCGAGTGACTTTGTTCGTAGCTTTGTAATTCACTTTCCTTTTGCTTCTTATATTCATCAATGTCATTCTGTGCGTCTACTTTGGCAGATTTCAAACGATCAGTTCTGTATTTTCTAGCTTCATTAACAATTTCAGCAGCTTCCTTTTCGGTCTTTAACAATGATTGGATACCGGAAGACATCTCTATAAATTTAATTTAATTCTACTTTCTATAACCAGATATTATCGATTTTATCATTATCTTCGAGGGGAGTCGATATTGGAAATTGTACACGACTTAAACATATCACGTGAATATTGTTACATTGATTTTTATCTATTATAATACTATATACACTTTCAATCATTATTAATGCATTAATCCCAGTAGTAACCATCAGCAATGAATCTTAACATGTACTCATCGATGTGACCAAATCCTTCATCAAAATCAGCGTCATCAGCAGCATCTTTTCTCTTCTGGTCACCTGGGTGGGGTGTTCCTTCTGAAGTCCCCGGTTTACTTTCATCTACGAAATCTTCGTCATCTACTGCAACTTCCTTCATTGCTACATTTGCTGCAACTCTATCGTCCTCGTCTTCAGCTTCTGCTAGGGCCGATTCCACGTTTGTACCTTGCATATTTATCGAGCTCTCAGGAATTTCTCCACTACTCATATCTGTGACCAAGTCTTTGACGGAGAATTTACCGAAGTAATCAGTGGTGAATTCACCTTCTTGGATAACGACGTTATCCAATTGTCTCTTTTGATTTGCCTTTCTCAATATATTCGATTCGATGGTGTACTCCGAAACAAATCTGTAGATATGCACGTCCCTACTTTGACCAATTCTATGACAACGGTCTTGACATTGTTTGTCCATTGATGGATTCCAATCAGAATCGTAAAATATAACAGTATCAGCACCAGTTAAATTAATACCTAAACCACCTGATCTAGTGGACAATATGAAAACTGGAATCTTTGGGTCTCTATTGAATCTTTCTGTAAGCAATTGTCTGTCTTCAATCTTCGTTGCCCCATCCAATCTCATATATCTATATCCTTTAATATTCAAAAATTGTTCCAAAATATCCAAGACTTTGGTCATTTGGGTGAAAATTAATGCCCTATGTCCTTTTAAAGTTAAATCTTGAAGTAAACCGGCCAATTTTTGCAATTTACCACAATCATATTGCAACAACGATTTATCAGGAAATGCAATAGAAAGTTTTACTTGTGACTTGTGGAATGGGTTTTCTATCTTATTTTCGGCCACCTCTTCTCTAAATCTTCGTTGTGTTGATATTGGTATTAATTGATCCTTCATATCTAAAGCAACAACCGCTGGCGTAACAACTGAGTATTTATCAATGACATCATTCATAGACTCCATTCTGTCAGATATGGATAAAACAAGATCCCTATAAGAATCCACTTCGTATTTTTGAGGTTTGACTATAGAAGCTAACTTTCCAATTATAGACTCTCCGAGTATAGGTGTTCTTTCGCATCTTAATGTATTTAAATACATAATATGCGCCAATTTTTCTTTTACTTCTATTTGTGACTGAACTTTCTTGGATTTATAATATTCCAAATATCCACTAAAATCAGGTTTCATGTGCGCTGAAGAAGACACTATCAACTTTTCTAGATCATTAATTTGCTCTATGAACCCATTGGTTGTCTTTAGTTTATTTGTAGTTTGCGTGATAAAGTAATTGAGGTTATCAAGACCTGAAATATCTAAATTTAAGACACCTAAATCTACTTCATTGCTACCATTGCTTGAAATAGCCTTCCTAACGATATTTTCAGTATGATTATAAGAGCATGCTACCGATTTATTCATTGTAAAAGAGGTGATAATTGGTCTTACTTCGAATAAATCTGGATGGTTACACACCTTACGTAATTGCATGAAACAATTGATAATTGACAAAAAGTTACCAGATGCTAAAGTCTCTTTTGTTTTTGCCCGGGACATGAAATCATCATATAAGAAACGTTGTCTTTTTGATAAACGACAATAAACAATGTGTTCGTATTTACCAGGCATTTGCTTTTCAACATCTTTCTTTAATCTCCGTAAAAGGTAAGGTCTCAAAACTTGATGTAATCTTGAAACAGTATCTCTAGTCTCTGCATCCATTTTATCAGTTGCATTTTGATTCTCATCTATAACATCCAGGTTAAATTCCTTCTGTTCTAAAATTTTATCAACTGGTTTTCCAAACCAAGTTTGGAAATCTTCAAGATTTGCAAAACCCTCAGGCATGGCTTGATTCACTTTAGAAGATGGCATCAAGAAGTACAATAATGACCACAATTCCATTAAATTATTTTGTAATGGTGTTCCGGTTAATAGTAATCTATTTTCTGTGTTAAAATTCAACAATGCTCTCCATCTCGTAGATCTAAAATTTTTGATATTGTGGGCTTCATCTAGAATCATATATCTCCATCTCCTTCTTTTGAATGATTGATGATCGTGAACAACTAATTGATAAGATGTAATACATACATGAAATGCATTTGGTTTATTCCATCCTTTTCTTTTTTGAGCTCTTTGCTGTGGAGTACCATAATATGTAAGAACTTTAAAACCAGGAGCAAATTTTTTGAATTCCATTTCCCAATTAAGCATAACAGAGGTTGGAACAATAATTAGATGAGGTCCCCATATATGATGTTCACAGGCCAAGTAGGATAATAAAGAAATAGTTTGGATCGTCTTACCGAGACCCATTTCATCCGCTAAAATACCATTAGTATTATTATTATACAAACTTGCTAGCCAATTTAAACCCTGCTTTTGATATGGTCTCAAATTACCTCTAAGAAGAGAAGGGATAGGTACATCTTGAACTTTTGATCCGTTAACTTCTTCTTCTTTAAGATTTTCTCTTTCCTTTATATCTGTTGAATTAGGAGTCACTGGTTCATCTTCTGTATCTGCTGACATAAGATCATCATCATTTTCACTACCACTTGCAACTGATTCATCGTCTGAATCGTCATCCTTAATTGCATCTTTATTAAGAAGAGAAGCTAAAGAACTAGTTTTCGCTTTATCATTATCTCTAGCTGCGCCATCTGAAAATTCAGAACTTTCTGAGTTTGAGTCTGAGTCTGTATCTAAATCGGAATCTGAAGCTTCATCTGATTCATCTTCTTCGAGAATTTTGTCTTCTTGCTCATTCGAATAAAGCAGAATAAGCTTCTTTTGTTCCTCTGTATATTCCTGAGGGGTTTGTGCCTCCACGATATCTATCTCCTCATTTGCGTATAAGCCCTTCAATGTACTAGGTGAAGGATCGTCATCATCGCTATCAGCTGACGTTATATTATCCAAATTTGCATATTTTTTTCTTAATTGTTCAACGCTGAGATCTTTATCGTTACTGTCATCTCTTCTACCTTCAATGCTAGTTTTAGAGTCCGATTCAGATTCGGATGTCAAACTCATATTATCATCTAAATCCAGTAAATTTTCACTCTTATCACTACCAACTTCATCGTTACTATCTTTCGATTCTTTTGATGGCCTACTTAATTGTGCCTCCAAAAGCTGTGTTGAATGTTCAAGCATTTGACTAAGATGTTCTCTTCCTTTTAATTTCTTTAGCTCTTCCTCTTTTTGCTGTTGTAAATATCTATAAACTTTATGAGCTTGTGTCCATCTCTTCTTCACAGCTTGTACTGCGATCCTACTTATCTTCTTTAAATTCAATTCTTGTTCTCTTGCCAATCTTTCTTTCTCACCTTTCTTCTTTTTGAAATGTTGTTCAATCATTTGAGCAATTTTACGAGTCCTTAATTGTCTATTTTTTCTTACTTGTTGATGAATTTTGGAAAAAGCCATACCTTGAGATAAGAAGTGATCATGATACGTCAAATTATTCGATGTTCCTTGTATTTTAGGTGTAACTGACCCAGTAGATCTGAATGGATCAAGCGCTTGCTTTAAATTTGACGAGTGGGGTAATGTCAATTTACGTCTCTCTATTTTGTCACCATTCAATTCAAGGCTCTTTTCAATGTTAACTTTTTCATAAAGCCTTTTCAAAAGATTTTCTTGCTGTTTCATAATTGTCTCATATTCTTCAGGGGAATTGTTAAACTCCGTATTAGTATCATCAACAATAGCTACTTTAAATTCATTATTGAGAAAATAGCTGATTTTCTTTTCAATTTGAGGTGCAGATAATACAGATTTAGAAGTGCTGACAAGCTGAATCGCTTCGGGAGCGTAATCAATGATTTTATGTTCACCATTATTCGAGAGTTCTTGAGTATTTGAAGGATCCGGCCTCCAAGAAGGTATATGCGAAGGATGCGTAACTATATGCGGTGGAATGGAGAACTTCACTGAGCTCAATTTATAGTTAGTATTAATCATTTCTTCTTCTTCTATCTCTGGACTAAATTCTTCATTTTCTTTATCATAACCTTCTTCCTCGTCACCTTTCTCTTTTAAGTTTCTCACTTCTTGCATTTCTTCTTCTTTCTTAATCTTTGCATTATTTTTTGTTTTTTGTCTACTATTTTCCTTTACATTTTCATTTCTAGTGGGTACGTTTCTTTTTTGTTCTGGCTTCTTATGTTCTCGACTCAATGAGTGTCCATTTATCAGGAATTTATCTATAATATGCAAATACTCTGATTCCACTTGTTTACTTTGCTCAAGAACTGTGTCTTTGAAAGGAAATTTCTCTGCTAACTTCTTTTCCTTTTCTGCGATTACTTTTTTTTGTAATCTTAATGGTAAATTAATCAAATCTTTATCATTTCCTGAATCTTCAGTCCATTGGATCTGGAACTTGGGATCTTTTAAAAAATCTTGGAATAATTCTGGCACTTGTCCAGAAGAAACTAACGAAAAGTCAGTAGGGTTCCAATATATTACAGATTTGTATTCCTTTAAATGGAACAACTCATTCACAGCAAGATTGAATTTTGCTATGATTCTTGATAATGCTTCCTCCTTTGTTTCGGATACTTTTCGCCTCTTGGTTGGAGGTTCCTTAGATGTCGAGTTAGACGTCCTTGTTATTAGTGATCTGTTACCTAAACCCGACGAAGGTTCAGGTCTAGCTTTTTTATTTCCGCCACGCTTAGCCATCTTTCAGTAACAGCTTGTGTGTGGATGAATACTAGATATTAAAGTTACTTATTACTGTCTACACCCACAATCACAGATTTTTTATTCGAATAAATATTGAATATATGCAGTACGCCATATTACTACAACTTGGTGAAAACATTTACATAAATAAACAGTATAATCTGTAACATAGATACGTAATAAATAATTTTGAACCTTTTAGTATATAATTTGATTATAGATTTATTAAATAGCACTAATTTATGAAAGATGCAGTCAAATTTAACGGGCATTGTATTATAAACCATTACAATCCATAAAATAACCATAATGAAAGAACCGAGTAAATTGAGATATGATGAATATGTGATGCTTCAATAAATCAGTGATACTTGTAATTGAGAATATTGAAAATTGGTCATAGAGAGCTTATGACATGAAAATTTAAGCCTTAATGAACGCAGCATTGGCAGCTTCGTAGGCTTTCTTGTTGTCAGTAATGACAGAGTCATCAACTAAGAAACCTAATTCCTTTTCAGCAGTAACGTCTGGCTTGACACGGTAGAAGCTATCATCTTCTTCACTTCCAGAACCTAATTCCTTAGCTAACCCACCGAATGGGAAGGATCTTGGCATAGCTGGCTTGGCTGGGTTTAATTCAAAATACCATATAGCGGTACCAAGACCAATGATAATGGAAAAGAAAATACCGTTGTGTTTCAAGGCTGTTTTGTCAGAAACAAAGTCGAAGTAATCTGGAGACCACATGTCGTATAAATCGTCATCTATGTTCATTGGATCGTTCTTATTTCTTCTATTTTGTTGATCATCATATTTGATGTTTGCGTCCTTTTGTTGTGCAAGTACTGGTGCTGGATTCTTGTATTCACCCAATTCTGGATGTTCTGGGTCTGCCAATGTAATCACTCTACCAGAAGCATAGTCTGTGATGGTTGTCTTGGTGGTCAATCTTCTCAAACTTCCACTAGCCAAGTTTCTACCTAAACCTCTAGTGGTTCTTAATCCTAATCTGGAGATCATATTGGTATCTTAATAATGAACGAATTCGATGGTTTTAAATTCTCTAATATATTTATGTCTAGTCAATTCGCATTGAGCCAATGAAATTTCCTGAGAAAAAATTGGTGTTCTAAGATTACGTAAGCGATTACCCTACGAGACTTCCCAGTGTACTGGTAAGTAGGATTACAGGGGGATTATAATCAGGATTAATGAACATAAAGTCTCTAATATATTATTATACTATGAGTAGTAGTAAACTTTCCATGAGTGATATGATACTTAAAAGTTGGTAGAGTGAACACGCTAACGACGGCAATGTCACTCCACTATGAACGTAAAATTTGGCTACGGGGCCAATAAGTAATGAATAAATAATCAAATACCCAGCATAAATTATTGTGCTAGCAGTGTATGACTCGCTTCAGACAACATGTAATTTAGTTGGAGGAAGCTTGGGATTCACCGTATTTCAATGTTTTCAATGGTGACTTTTCGCTGTCAGCAACATCCAACAATCCTTCAAAACCTTCGATGTTACCTCCGGAATATGATCCAAAGTAGCCTACTATGAAATAGATTGGAATAAAAGCAAGCAATACTGAGTTGTTACGCATGTTCCAGTATTCGTGGACTGGAGGTGGGTTTATGTTAAAGTTGAACTTGTTATTGAAATTGGCAGAGCCTCCAGCTTGTTGTGATTGTAATCTCTTGAACATCAAGTTAACACATCTTCTCAGCGATCTAGCAAAAACCATCTTTATTTATTTGCGTATTGTGATATCAATATAGTCTTCTAGTTAGTTTAAAGTAATTCTAAATTATTCAAATTTGATTGGTGACCGTTGCACTACTTTTCTGGTATATATGCAGGATGTGGATTAGCGATTATTTTTAATTTTTGGCTGCCAATTCATTTACAGCATTGATGTATTTAGATTTATTGTAAACAATTTATAATGAAAGGATCTTGTAGCTATAGTGGATACTTTGAAGTATTAGATGTGTTTGATGATGATTTTAAAATTAATTTTTTCTCGAACAATAATATAGTTCAGGTGGATAATGCCTCATGTGTTCCTTGTGTGGTGCATGGATGCACTAGTCCATTTAAAATTCCAGCTGTTAAGAATAGTACTGGCAATAATGCCTTGGAACAAGTTAGTGAAAGTGGCTATTGTACTTGTGATGTGGGTTGTTCGTGTATATTTCCTGTTGATTCGCTGAAATTGCTTAGAGTGGGACGTGATAGAGAGTGTGATTTGGTTCTAGATCATCCCGCTACTTCACTCTTGCATTTTATATTGTGGACTGTCCAATTTGATCCAAATACTCGGCCTATTACCTATATAATGGATAAATCAAGAAATGGGGTCTATATTAATGACACATTGCTAGGAAGAGGAAATATCCATATTCTTCGAGATTATGATATTATAGTTATCAAGCGGGCAATAAAGGTTAGTTACCGGATGTTGGATGATACTGAAGATATGGCACCTTTCCCCTATCAACTGGAAGTGGGAAAATGGATCGTGGGTAACGTATTAGTGGGCTCGGGTTCATATGGGGAAGTATTTGTAGCAAATACTAAAGAGAATTCTAGGAATTTTGCAGTAAAAATTATAAAAAATGTGAAAAAGAAAAATATGTCTTCTTCTCAAATCGAAAGACTTAAAAACGAATCTAAAATACTAATGAAAATAAATCATGTATGTATCATATTACAGACAATAGATTGAACCTATAATTTACTAATAATTTTAGTTTAATATTATTAAGGTGCACGATGCGATCATGGTTGATAACAACTTGTTTATATTTGAAGATCTAATTTCAGGGGGAGACCTCTTTTCTTATATGTTTAAAGATAATAATTTATGGCCATTGTCTGAGAGTGAGTCTATTTTGATAGTATTCCAATTATTAAAGGCCCTAGAGTATCTACACTATAAGCTAAATATTATACATCGGGATTTGAAACTAGATAATGTGTTGCTTTCACTACCCATACCAGGAGCAAGAATATATTTATGCGATTTTGGAATAGCAAAAGCCATGGGTTCATCATTTCAAAGGGCAAATACAATTGTAGGAACTGTAGAATATAGTGCTCCAGAAGTGTTCTACAAAATAACCCCTGATGACACAAAACCAACTAATGTGGTTGATAAGAAGAATTTGGATAGCGGATACGACTCTAAATGTGATATGTGGTCTCTTGGTGTAATGTTGTACATTATTCTTACTGGAATTTCACCGTTCTTCAGTAGGGATCCTAACTCCATTATCAAAAACGCTAGAGAAGGTAAGGTTGACATTGAGCAGCCTTATTTTTCAAAAATTAGTTGCCATGGGAAAGATTTTTTAAAACGATTACTTCAAGTAGATCCTGATAATCGTATGTCTGTAGATGATTGCTTTAAACATAGTTGGATAACTAAGAATAGTGAATTTTTAAATAAGTTATATCAAAAGTTACAAAATTCATAAACCCAAATACTGCATATAGCAATATAATATTTCTAGCATTTTTTGAATATTTTAACATTTAAAATAGAAGCCATACTTAATTAGATGTCATATCATCAATCTGGAGGGTCATATAGATCTGCAAGCTCACCAGGAAATAGGCAACAGGGAAGATATAATGGTAGAGGAGCGTGGAATAGTTATAATAAGTATAGCTCTCAAGCACCTAAGAAACCATATGAAAGAACTAGATTTCCTCGAAATAATTACTCCAATGTATATAACCAAGCATCTAATGCAAATAATAATCAGACCTCCAATAACCAATACCAGCTATGGATGGGTGATTTAGATCCAAGTTGGGATGAAAATTCTATTATCAATATTTGGTCTGCCTTTGGCGAGAAGCCTACATCAGTGAAAATTATTAAAGATAAACCAATTGATCAAAAATCCACAAAGGCTTCTTACTGCTTTGTTTCATTCACTAGTCAAAAGGCAGTGAGTACCGCAATTTTGAAGAATGGCTTACAGATTCCTGGGTCGACAAAAGTATTTAAGCTAAACTGGGCAAGTGGGTCATCGTCAATATCAAACCAAACTTCTGGTACCCAAAGTATTAATAACCAAAATAGACCATTTGCGAAAAATATCTACTCTATTTTTGTGGGTGATTTGGGTCCGGATGTCTCTGAAGGTTTAGTATATGAAAAATTCAACCTGAAATACCCAAACCAAATCAAGCAAGTGAAAATTATGTTTGATCCTATTTCCAAATTATCAAAAGGGTTTGGATTTGTTAGGTTTTTAACACAAGTCACACAGCAGAAGGCTCTATCGGAAATGAATGGCTTTCTTATTAATAATAGACCTATTAGAGTCGGTATAGCTACCGGAAGCACGAATAACACACCTGGTCAAGAATCTACAGGAAAAGGAGAAATCACCAATACTTCAAGTGTTACTATTGTACAACATCAACCACCATTAAATCAATTTACTGACCCAGATAACACAATACTAAAGGTGAATGGTCTTGCATCAAAATTTACAGAAAAAGAATTAGAAAATATTTTCATTGCCTATGGAGATATACTACACTGTTCAATTTCATCCGATTATAATACTGGCTATGTTCAATTTTACTTGAGAAAATCTGCTGAGATAGCATTATTGCTATTATATGGGTCAACTATAAATAATTGCAATCTCAAAATTACTTGGGGAAAGTTGGAAGAATTGAAAGTGTCACTCGAAAACTCGCAGTCAAGTTCCGAGTCTGTCTATAGAAAAATGAAACCAGCGCCGCTATTATATGGCTCGATTGATGTGTATCCTGTTCGACTCGATAATTTGAACGAGGACCAAAAGGATGAAATAGCAAAGAGACTAATCGATTCCAATGGGCCCCAACAAATAATCGATTTGAATGATCAGTATGTGAGGTACAAATTACATAACGAAGAATTATTGAACGATTCATTGATATAACCAATTGCCTAGGAATGGTCTAGTTCGGTAACTCCAGGGCATTTCTCTTCTAATTCATCATAAGTATCATAATAACAACCACAGTACCAGCAGTATTTATAAGTAGATCTTAAATAATGAAGCAATAAGTCTAATATTTCACTATTGTCGAAAATGTCATCTTTGTTTTCATCAACTAATGATGAATCTTGTTGATTAGGTTCGGTTGCTACTTCATTAGCAATATATATCATTTTGCATTTTTTCCTTTGTAATTCCTTCTTCTTCATAAAATCAATAACAAATGGTCTCCATAGGTGGTTGACTTGGGATATATCAAAGTTCTCATCATCATAAAATTTATCAGCATCACCACTAACTTCAAAACAAAATTTCCTGATGTTATATATAGCTTGTTCTAATTTCATAGAATTGTTATCATTAGACATATTTAGACGGTAATTGTTTAAATCCTTCTCACCAATTTCTGTCTCTCTGTCTTTATCATTTTTGGACCCCAAACCCATTTTATCTGCCTTAAGCTCTACGGCTATTGGGACATGCTTACCTTGCAGAGCATCTTGATTCACACCAAGATTATCACCTATTTTGAATCCCATTTTCTGCATAATTGAAAGCCCTATTGACTTGGGAGATTCTTCCTCCTCCTTTTCAAACAATGACTTGTTCAAACCTCTCTCTCTAGACAAACGTTGCACTTCGTGATATTTAAGTTGATTATATCCAGATGTTTTTGAATTATTTGAAATTTCCTCCTTATCACCAATGGCATAGCTCATGTAGTCACCATCTTGATCTACCAAAGAATCTTTGGTTTCTTCATACTTCAATCCAATATTGACGGCGTCCTTTGGGGCAGTTAAAAATGATGGAAGCATTTTGGGTTTTTTAATTTGCTTACGTTTCAATTCCCATTGATCATCTTCACTACCTGAATCAGTTGAAGCAGCAAAGACATTAATATTTCTCTTTGACATCAGAAGGAACAAAAATTTTTGCATTCACACCGCTCAAAATGATATCGAATTTATAAATATCGAGCACACTATTTATAAAGACGATTTAATACAATGCCACCAGTGAAGAAGATAGATCAACAATTCAAATCATTACCCGTATCGCGTATTAACTCATCAAGAAACTTGAGTCAATTATCCCAACAATCAAATACTCCGTACATTTCAAATCCATCAACGCCAGGCCCATATATTTCATCATCATTAAACCCCGGTAAGAGTATACGGAATGAATCAGAGATAAGAGATATAGGCAAAAATAATGAAAGTGAAGTATTTGAAACGTTGCCTATCGTTGAAAAAGTTAGACAGTTTGAGCAGACATTAACAAGTTTATTTAATTCAGTCTCGTCATACAAGGAAGAAGAACTTACAAAAAATGTAGAGAACTTGGTTAAGTTAAATCACTTCATTCACAGTGAAATCGACGATTTGAAATATCATCAAGAAGTGGGAAAGAAAATAGTGGTACTAGAACACGAACAGAAATATTTAGACTCCACAAATAAATATATATTAAAGGAATTGGTGTCATATCGAAATGAATTAAAGAAATTACCTAGATTACCTTCAAAGGGTGTTAATGACAACAATAAGACAGAAATAAACGTCAACGAAGTGTTAAAATATGCAATGAAATTAGCTAAGTTCACAAAAGCTCCTCCTAGTGTCCTGAACGCACCTTTAAATGTCCATCCTAATAATTATATATGGCCAGCTGAAGATGCTTTGAGAAGAGGAATGTTGGCGTTAAGTTCAATCAAAGCAGATGATTTAATTAATAACGAACTTGGCGAATCAGAAAAAGTGGAAATAAACAGAGAGGAAGAGGCAGATGAAACAAAGGAGGAGAGCATGGTATACACAAGCGAACAATCAACGAAGAGTACCTCGAACAAGGAAGCTACTGGCAAACCAAAGGAAGAATCAATAGCTTTAGATTTAGATTTGTTTGATCCTGATGAGGAAGACTTTTCCGATTAAATAGTATTTACAGACCTATATAACATTTATGAATAATTTAATTTTTCGAGTGATCACCAAATAATTCACTAGGATGTTTGAATACGCCAGTGGCTGATTCACCACCTAGAACACAGTCCAATTCTAATTGTTTAGAGTACAATTCATTTGATTCCAAATGTTGCTTAACTAAATCGGCAAGACCTTCAATGAATTCTTCATTTCCGTTCAACGATTCAGCTCTTTTGACCTTTTCGGGATTTACGCAGTCTTCTATCAATTCGATATCCAACTCATGTAAAGTTTCAATGTGATCAGAAGTAAAAGCTACAGGAACTAAAACAATCCCAGTAACATCGTCCCTCTTCTCTAACTTTTCAACAATTTTTGCAGTTTGACCACCTAACCATGGTTTTGGGCCAACTTGCGATTGCCACACTAAACGATATGGGTTTTTGAATTTAAGTTTTTCCATAATAGCATACACAGTGGCAGCAACCTCAGCAGGATAAGAATCACCTTTGTTAACAATTTCCATTGGTAATGAATGAGCAGAAAACATGATCAAAACCTTATCTCTATCTTCAGCAGGGAACTCTTTCAATTTTGTATTGATATGAGAACTGAACGCATTGATCAAACCCTTGTGTTTTGGCCATCTGTCAATAAAAGACCAATTGATACTACGGTTAGGATCAAACTTTAACGTCTGTCTCCATAATTCGTTCATAGAAGAACCGGTGGTGGAATAAGAAAATTGTGGATATTGTGAGAAGGCAACAGCTCTTCTAACACCATCTTTCATCATCTGCTGAAGAGTATCTTCTGTCAATGGATTAGCATAACGGAAAGCAACATATGGTTTATGTGGTGCAGTTTGTGGATTAGTCTTATCAAGTATCTCACATACTTTTTTACTTTGGTATTGCGACCAGTATCTGATAGGAGATCCTCCTCCTATGTCTTCATAATTCTTTTCGATCAGCGGAGTACGACGACGGGCAATAAACTTGGCCAATATGTTCTGGAATCTGCCAAATGGAATTAAATCTCCATCGGAAAATAGTCTAAGCAAAAAATCATACGTTTCCTTTACAGTCGATGGACCTCCCATATTCATAAAAACAACTCCAGTAGGCCCATTCGTAGCTTTGGAGCTACTAGAGTTATAACGAAGAAATAAACTGTTTACCACAGATGGCCTAGGGCCAGCAAGATGACGTAACATTCTTAGATATATATTATATATATATAAAATATAATAGCTTCTCACAAATTTAATATAACCAAAACATCCTAACACCAAATTATTATCGTCGCATTCTGGAACCTACAATGATTGCTAATCAGAACGTTTATTAGTAGCAGAAGCGGTTAATTCATCCTTCTTTGCGTGGAAAATCTCATTAATCTCTTCAGTAAAATTTTTGTAGGCATCCTTTAAGCCCTCAAGGTTATCATCTTGAATGGAGGCTCTACGGGCTCTGAAAGATGTCCATGCTTCGTTGAAATCTTTCAAATCAGCCTCAAACTCTTCTTTCGACATGGTTTCCAATACATCAATAGATGGAAGTCCCAAAGTAGGAATTTCATTATATTCAGGTATTTCTTCTAAAGCCTTGTATACTCTCAAAGTTTCTTCCTCAGACAATTTAGATTTCTTTGCAGCTATTACTGCTGGGTGGTAAGATTGGCAGAATGCAGTCAATTGCTTAGAGTAAGGGCCCTTGAAAGCAACTAAGGTTATGAATGTTATTATATGAACATAGAAATAACACGTAGACCAGCAATAAATAGACTTTCTGAAATCTAAAATGACAAATGGTTGGACAACCAAACCAAATGCCAATTGGGTCGAAAGATAACAGATGATATCATATATCCATTTATGAGTAGTAGGGGTTTTACCATCCTCTTGTATGAAAATAGGACGGAAATTTCTCCTGTATATTTTACCAAGGGTTTGTAAAAAAGCTCCAATGATAAATGTCAAATAGTATCCAGGTCGAGTACCATGCCAAAAGGCGCTAGTTGTAAATGTAAAAAGCGTACTCTTGAAACCAGGCTTCTTACCCTTTCTAGCAACTCTGAGATAAACGTAATTCTTCAACCATTTATTAGTGTTCATATTCCAGGCTTCCAAACAGATATGAACGTTTTGACCGGTTTCAAACGCATATGGATCAACATTCATAACTCTATTCCATTTGAATGAATCTGTCTCCGAATCATAGCCATTATATCCAATACCACATAATATACACGCACCCTCGGCAATTAACCAGATGGTGTAATACTTAAGTCTGTGAGAAAACCCTAGAGCCCAAAGATAAAATATACGATAAATAAATCCATGTTCTTCCACAAACTTACCACTCAAGACGTATTCAAGATCAACAAATTTGGATGCTTGTAAAAAAATAAATGCCCAAAAGAAACCCTGTAACGTTCTTTTCAAGGAAGCAATACCACTCCTTGGAATTAAACGTTTGGCTCTACCTGGTCTCTTAGAATCAGGAACATCATGGAACAAAGTTCCGTACATAAACCTTTCATAATCTGCATAGTCAAAAGAAGGACCGGTAAGGAACGTAGCGTAGAAGAAAACATATCCAATATACATTAAAAGATTTGGATGTTTCTTGATGACCCTGGTCTTATTGTAAGCAGTCAAAGATTCCTTTGGTTGCTTACCATCGTGCACATTCCAAGCAAATGAAGTCAATTTAATAACTAGAACCATCTGGGCACCAGAAATATCTATTTTACTTGGGTCATAGACGTTAAAAAATTGAGTATGAATATGTGTATACGCCAAATGGGATACCAAAAAAATAAAGTTGATCCATGGCATTGTTGGAGTTCTTACATACCTAGTAATGAAATAACATCCCATTGAAGATATAAACAACGTCAAGAACCCCGAATACAAGTTTAGAATCCCAAACACATAGAATGCAGAGACTCCAATATTATAGAAGTTCTTCAATGCATATTGGTGATCAGGTAATCTCTTGAATATAACACTGAAGGGAAATGAAAGTAATGCGCAGATCAATATTTTGGCACTAACCTCATCTAATCCAAGTAGTCCCCTAAAGTCTAGTATTCGATCTTGAATAAACTGCATTGCTTTTGCTACTTGTTTAATTATGGGATAGCTTCATGTATAATTTCTCCAAAAATGTCAATATTAGGCTATCACGTGACCACTCCCTTAGAGTAGTCTTCCCTCTATCAGTGTTTAATATTTTGATGAGATGCTGTTGATTGGTATACAGATTTCTTAATTATAAATACAAATTGAAGTTGTATATATTATAATACATATATAATTATGAAATGCATAGAAAATAATCTACCTTCATTGTCTTGCCAGTACAAGTTTATATCCTTCATCTAATGCCTGTGTAATTCCTTCTGATTTGTACGGAATGGTACTTAATACGTAGGCTATATCGTTCCATTGACTTTCAGTTTCACATTTTGATAATCTAACTAATAACTTCTCAGATAATTGCTTCTGCTGCTTTTCTTTTTCTATGAACGACACTAAGAATCTAATAATTCTCTTCATCGAGTCCTTTGAAAGGGTTTCATCATTAGAAAGACCACTGAAAATATCAATGAACCCATTGTAGATAGCATTGTCCTTTGTGGCAAGTTCAGTAAAGAATAATCGACACATATCACTAATGCCTTGATCAGGATTTTCTAAACACTTTGCCATTGATGATAATTGACCTTTGACCTTGACTTGACCGGCTAAAATAAGAAAAGTAACCGTCATCAAACAAGTTCTCTGCACCATTATACTTTCATCAGTGAGACGGCTGTATAAGTAATCAGTACTTTCATCAATCAAGTTATTAAAGCACACAGCCATGTCACCCAATCCTAAAACACAATTACATCTAATAATAGGATCGGGAGAGTTTTGCATGATAACTAACAATAACAGAAGGTTTTCTTCACAATAAATAGAAGAGACACACATTAATTTTACCAAACATAAAACAGCACATCTTTGTAATGTAGTATTTTCGTACGAGTTGTTATTAGCACAAATTTCCCTTACTAACGGACCAAATCTTGCCAAAAGTGAATTCTCACCATATAGTAATTCACGTTCTCTTATTTGAATAACCACATCTGTGAAATCATCTTCCGAAGTACCTCCAATCATCTCCAATTCATTATCATTCTCATTGTCGTTATTCTGATTACTCTTTCTACTTTCAGCATCGTGCTTCTTCTTCTTGAAGTCTGCCTCAAGTTTTTCCAAATGTACAATTGTTTTTATTGCAATATGTCCGACCAAGAATAATAATTGAGATAATCCAATTACAGTCAGCTGTCCATTTTTTTTCTTTTTAAAAACGTCAATAGATTTTTGTTTTATTATGGCAGAGCAAACAACATCAGGTGCGCTAGAAATCTGATAAATAGCACTAATGGCCTGCTCAGCAACACCATACCATTCAGGATTTTCGTTATATGACAACAATACTTGCAGAAGTTTCTCTACCGCATCTGCTTCCTTTGGAAGTTTGAATTGGCCCATTTGTTTTTGCTTAGAAAGATTTGGAACAACCCTTTGAAGAGCAATACAAGTATATCTTGGAATTGTTAAGTCACTATCATCTTCTAAACCAATGTTCAACAAAGAATCTATGCCCTTTAATGAGATTTTATTATCAGCGAGGGCAAGCATTCCAAGAATAATAATTGCACCACAACGCTGTGCTTTACTGAATTCTGAATTCTGAATATTTTGGTCAGTGTATCCAAATATGTGCCATAAAACTTTAATAACTTCTTGTGATATAAGATTTTCCAAATACATCAATCCTAATAATTTTTCTAAAGATGCTAAATCAGTTACTGACGCAGATATAGTTAGCCCAGTTAGATTTTTGGCTATATAAACAGCCTGTTCTACACCACTTAAGTTGGATGGTGCAATTAAAAACAAATCTTTATAACAATCAATTAAATGCGAAGGAACAGATTTTCCTTCATCAGAAGTACCTTTCATCCAGACAAGGTGTAACATTTGACGAATACCTCTGGATGTATTTTCAATGCCATAAGCGTCAGCCAAAACCAAAAAATCCATAGATTCCAAAGCTTCATTCCTATTTTTAGAGAAAAGTAACTTCATTATAATTTCAGTACCAGCTTGTATCATTTCGATAAAATCTATCGCATCCCTAAAATATGTAGCTTGAAGTTTAGCCCTAAAAAGGACATTTGTTTCTGGAAGATTTTTTTCTTGTTCCATCATAGAGGCATTAATTTCATCATGATCCACACTAGAATCATCATCACTTTCATTATTTTCTTTATCATTATCATCGTTTGCATTGTCATCATCCTCAAGCTCATCTTCACTTTCATCATTTGAGTCAACTTCCATTTTACTATCATTGTCCTCTCTTGACTGACTACTGTCTTTGGGTTTCTTTTGAGGTGAGAGAGGTAAGTATTTAACAAGCTCAGCTTCGGCTTCATCTAATTGTTTTTTCCAATATTTATGTGAAAGCTGTGATCCGTTTGCGGTAGTGAATTGGTGAGTTAATACTAATTTTGACATGAGCTTAATAGCATTTCTTCTAACTAAAGTACTCTTATCATCTAATGACCTCACACACAATCCCATAACTACTTGTCTCCTTGCAGATAGCTTCACGGGTAAACTACAGACCTTAGTCAAAGCTTGGAATGCCTTAGTTCTGACATAAGGATTCTGATCCAAAAAACGTTCCTGTAATAAATCTAAAAGACCATCTATTTGATGGAAGCCGTTAAACTCATCAGATGAATTATTTAGTTGAGTTTCTCTCTTTATAATATCAACTACGATATTACCACATGTTTCCACTACAGAGCATCTCAAAGTTTGATTACTATTATCCAAAAGCTGCGAAATATACGAGATTTGCTTTAGAATTAACCTAGGACTTAATTCAGATAATTTAATTAAAAATTCAGATATGGCCTTTGGACCATTTGTATCATTGGAATTGAATTGGGTTTGCGATATTTCTCTCAAGACCTCTTCAGTCAAGAGTGGATAGGAGTACTGTTGATCAAGGTAGTGTAAAAGCTCAGCTATATAGTTTGGAAGATGAACATAGTATGTGAGACATTGTATAATAGAATGTTGTATGACATTAGTTTGTCCATGGAATTTCACACTTGATGCAATTACTTTAAAAATGAGAACCTTAATTGATATAACTTTTAATCTTTCATGGCTTTCCATTAAATTGATTATTGGTCTGATAAAAAGCTCAAGGTATAAGTCCCTTTCTGGAGTAGTAATAAATAGCTTTGATAAATCTATTTTCAAAATTGTGGCAATCGATATTAACGAGTCTTCTACTTGTACACAATTTGCACTCCACTTCATACCTGCTTCGCTTTTTTCTGAAATTTTGGATCTTCCTGAAATATGTGCTTTAGGACTATCTTCCTTACTCAAGAACTTGAGCAAAACAAACATCAAGTATCCGTATTTTTCTAGCACTGATTTGTAGTTATCAACCGACTCGATGAAATCATCCTGTTCTGAGGCAGTTATACATTGGCGTCCAATCGCGTTGAATGATGAGGTGATCAAATATGATAGTTGCTTCTGTTGTCTGGCATCTAACTTCTTGAATCCATGAATCAACTCTAGTAAATCATCTAGAAGTTCGGGGTTGTAGTTGATTGATTCTGGATTTTCCGCCAACGAATTGGTGGTTGATTCTAATTTGGCGTTAACGTCGTCTATATCAATAGAGTAGTCCTTATCCACATCGAATCCATTAAAGTACGATGATAAGTTAAACTCCATAATTATTTTTATTATATCTTTAAATTAACATGTAATGTTATTATATTTTGTTTTGATCTATATGCTACATGTTTACTAATTTGCGACGCGCACGCCAAATTTTAAGATGCCATACAAAAGCCAGAGATGGGTTCCTCTAGATATAATGTAAATGATACAAGTATAAATGGTTTATATGATGAATGTGTAATAGTTTTTAGAAAGCGGCAAGAATATCACTTAATCCTTCAATTTGGCATATCCCTTCATGACAGCTTTTTCTGTTCCCATCCTTTCGTCCTCTATGGCACCTAAAAGGTCCTTCATGGTGACAGAATTACCTGATCTTATTTCACGGTAACGTAACCCATTATCACCTCTAATAGACATTATGGAGCTTTGTTTTCCTGCAGTGGACTTGTCAACATTACCATTTTTATCCTCAGATGGGGTGGAATTGGCAGTCATCCACGAATACTTCTTTCTTCCTGGATTCATTGTCATCATTGCTGCAGTGGCATTTGCAGCTCTATGAAGTGTTTCTTCAGCTCCAGCCTTTCCAGCTCCAGCCTCATCATCATTAACAGAACCTATACCTGATTCCAAACCAAGAATAATTCTCTTATTCACTCTCTTTTCTTCGAGTTCCTTTTGTTTGCTTGCCAAATTTCTCAATTCCTTGGAGAGCTCTGATCTTTGGATTGAGCCAGTCTGTTTACCCTTGCTATTCAAATTTGGAATTCCTCTTCTACGATGACGTGATAGTATTATAGTTTTAGTGATGATGTTAGACAACCAATTTTCACACGAGGCAGACATCAACTCTAAAAGTTCCGGATCTTCCAAAAAATTCTGGAGCACTCCATTTTCCTTTGCTATTTTGTTCATAAAAGAAGCCACATGATATGAGTTTAAGAAGGATGGTGGCTTTTGACCTCTCATATATAATTTTTGTTCTCTGGTTACATCTTGTCTTAAATTTAATTGATTTTGCATTAATATTTCTTCTTCATGTTGAATATCAACACCAGCAGCAGCTATGGCATCGTTTAACTTAGATGGATCATTAGTGTGGAAGGCTCGTCTGTCTGGAGCATTGCTATTGTTATTATTGTTAGTGGACACTGGTCTGTCTATGTTTGAAGTATTCAATCCTTGAATACCGTGTGCTTGTTGCACAAGTGGGTTCATTCTATTTATAGGCACACTCTGGTAGGGTTCACTCTTAATATTGGCTTTTATGTCATTAGTAACACTATGCGAAAGAGAATCGTTTCCCATTGGGGTGCTTATACTAGGAGTTTCGGCCTTAGTGTACGGCTTTGGTGTGGGGGCATTTGATGCCATGCTATTTCCATCGTAGTTACCACTAGGGGTTTTCACTCCTGGAGTTTGCACTCTTGGAGTTTGCGCTCCCGCTGACTGTTCTGCTGATGTTCTCGAGGATCCATTTTGGTCGGTAGTTTCCAAAAGTTTGACTGGCAAGTTATCGAAATCAATGTCAATATCATTTGTAGGTATACCCAGATCATTTCCTATCTCATCAAGCCCATCAAGACCCACGTCATCATCATTTAATCCAGGAATTGGACCATCAAATATATCATTGAGTTGGTCATTGTTTGCTTCTGTTTTTGGTTTTTTCACTTGACTATCATCTTCAATACCCTGATCTAACTCTCTCTTGCGCACTTGCGAAGTACTATCACCAGTATTAGACATCTATAACTTATTTCCTGTAACTGGTCTTATTAGATTCGTTTAGCAATATTCGTCACTGTTATTATAGATGTTCTTTATTATCAAATTGTATCGCGTGCGCCAACCATTAAATATGGTCACATGACACTCGATGCCTCTGCAATAAAAAAATATATCGTACAAGCATAGTGAAGTTTGTTAGTTTATATATTCCCTACTAGAAACGTATATAGAGATGGCAGGAAAAGATGCTATAACTTCATTTGAAGGACACAGAAACTTTAGATTGCGCTTAATATTGTCAACACTTTCTGGTAAACCAATTAAAATTTCCAAGATCCGTTCCGATGACTTGAATCCAGGTTTAAAGGACTACGAAGTTTCGTTCTTAAGGCTTCTTGAAGCGGTCACGAATGGTTCCCACATAGAAATATCATATACCGGTACTACAATCATTTATAGGCCTGGTATAATTATTGGTGGTGAGGTCACTCATAATTGTCCAAACACTAAACCAATAGGTTACTTCATAGAGTCAATGTTATATTTGGCACCATTTTCAAAGAAAAAGTTTTCCATTATTTTCAAAGGATTTACCTCGTTTGATTCCACTAATGATGCAGGTCTTGAAGCTATAAAATGGGGGTTATTACCAATAATGGAGAAATTTGGTGTTAGAGAAGTTTCCTTGCAAATTCTCAAGAGAGGAGCTCCACCGTTAGGTGGAGGTGAAGTCCACTTCTTATGTAACTCTTTGATTCCGCAACCATTGACTATGCATGCCTTAGACCCCGCAAAAATATCAGCAATCAGAGGTGTGGCATATTGTACGAGAGTTTCACCTTCAGTTGTTAATAGAATAATAGATTCAGCTAGACAAATCTTAAAGCCAACTGGGGTTGAAGTAAATATCACTGCTGATGCATGGAGAGGTGAAAATTCTGGTAAGTCACCTGGATTCGGTGTGTGCTTGGTAGCTGAGCTGAAGAAAGGCTGGAGAATATTGGCTGAAGGTGTTGGTAAAGCAGGTTCATTACCTGAAGATCTTGGTGAAAAAGTTGCATATGAGCTTTTGGATGAATTAACAAATTCATGCGTTCTTGGAAGAAATCAGATATTGTTAAGTTTGGTTTATATGACTATTGGTAAGGAAGACATTGGAAGATTAAAGTTACATAAAAATCAAATCGATGAAAATTTTATCTGGTACTTACGTGATATTAAGGAAATTTTTGGTACTGAAGCATTTTTCAAAGAGGAAATGGCTGAGGGAGAACAAGATCATATAATAGCTTCGGTTAAAGGTGTTGGATTTACCAGTGCCTCTAAGAAAATAGCATAGATTTAAAAAAAGCATTTTATAATATATATATATATATATATGTATGTATGGTAATTTAATATAATGATGTAACCTACCAGAAAGAACACCATCCGATATAATGCTGACATAAGTTTTCAACACTGGTTGCTTGTTGGATTAACTTGTCTACTTGTGTAGGAACATCCAATCCCTTTAATCTCTTGATATCATTACCCGTCAACTTATCGGTAATTCTCTTTAAAACTAATGCAGCTCTTGCATTTCTAATTTCTAATTCATTTTGTTTAGTTAACCTAATGGCCTCTTGCTCATCAATTTGTCCGTTTCTTAACAACTCTGCTGTATTAATTTGAGGAACATTGATCCCTGTTGCTTCTGCAACAGCTTTAGTTGGAAAATCAAAACCCCAGTTAATCAATGGATCATAAGCGAATGCCTCCAAAATTGCCATTAAGGATTCTTTATTATCCCTAAGAACTCTCATAACATGTTCACAAGTTATTCTATAAGAACCTTCAATTCCACTAACCTCCATAGCATAATTAAGCATTCTAGTTAATCTGAAAGGTACCTTTTCAGGATACTTCTCACGGAGAATAGCAGCTTCAAAACAATCACCAAAATCAATGTGAATAACCTTACCTGTACTTCTGTCAAGCATTAAATTAGAAGGGTGACGATCACCTAAACCTAAAATATAGCCTACCATAGACATGACGGCTAATGATCTTGTATATGTAGTACGACGATCGAGCCAAGCTTCTGATGACTTTGATTTTAACCATAACACCTTATACAAATCTTGACCTCTGGTGTTATCTAATGCACCAGTAAATACTTCTACTTTTTGAAGCAAAGTTAAACTATCATAATCAGGTGCCATTTGTAACATTATTCTGTGTTCAATATTTAAGAGAATCTTACGAGAGTCACGATATTCTCTAATCAAAACATGGAAAGTGTCACTATTTGGTACCCAACCTAACAATCCTACTTTAGGCGATAATGGGATGGCCGAATACTGCTGGATATCCAAATGTCTCTTAAAACATTCTGGATCATTCATTAATAAGGTATTCACCAATCCAAACAATTGCATAACCAAATTATCTTGTCTAATATCTTCATGACCCTTCAAAACATAGAAGTAATCCTTACCATCACTTCCTTTACAGGATACCTTTCTTGGTCTTTGTTTAGAAGAAATAACGGAGAATGTTGGGTCAAACTTTACAATTTTAATAACTGACTTTCCTGGTTGATAAGTCCCTGGTACAGCTAAATCTAAATCTTTCGCCTCTTCTAATTTAGGAGAGACATACTGTAATTCAAGACTTTGCAATTGAGGTAATTGTCTACTAATACGACGGAAGACATTGTAATAAATATCCCAGGCTTGGTTCAAGTTAGTGACATCTTTGGTACGACGGAAATTTAATACCCATTCATATGCATCAGATAATTCTCTTCCAAAGGCGTTAGTAAATGATGATTCCCTCATGGTTTCGGGTCCTTTTTGTAACATCAAATGTAATGGTACTAAAACCTCATACATCTTATTTGTATTACGTTCACCAAAATATAATCTAGATGCGTCTTCTAAGGCTTCGTACCACTGTTCATGCCATAAAACACCTACTCTAATTAACTCATGACTGACTAACTCCGACTGATCAACTAACGTTGGCGAGTGAATACGCATTTTATCAATAATTGACATCGCAGCTTTCTTACGACTGACAGATTCGGAAGTAACAGCAACTGCTAATGGATATACTAATGCTTGAGGGTGAGCTTTTCCTAAGTCTGTTAATAATCCGAATAATGAAGTACTAACAATTTGATTTGGCTGATGAATTCTAGAGATCAATTGAGGTACAACTTGTAACCAGTTATCTATTTTAACCATATTGAACCCTTCACTCATCGCTTGTGCTGCCTCAGGTATGCCACCAAATTTGAACCATAAGGTAAGCAATCTTAAAGTATCTTGTAAAGAATTAGAAGCCAGAAGAGCAATAGAATGAAAGAATCCCTTGATTGATGGAATAACATGTCTTTGAATGGCATCCATAGGAATTATATGAGGTTTTGGAACTTGATCCTCAATATTTGTATTGCTGATATCAATATTGCTATTGCTATTATTAATACTATTGATAGTATTGTTGTTTATGTTGATAGTATTATTATTCTTATCATGATGTTGTTCAGATTGTTCCAATTCCGCATTTTGTTCACTTTTATTATAGAGGGAAATAACTTCGAAATTTGCTAATGCCCAGTTATGCCATGCTTTGTACCATTTGCCATCAAAATGAGTGGCTAATAAATATGCACCCAATATAATTTCTGAAGTTTCTGTTCTCCAATTATTATTTAAGGCAATTTGCCATTCACCTTGTTTTAAAAAGCATCTTGCAAGTAACTTGGTATATTCTTCCACATGTTTTGGAATTCCTGGCCCTTCAGAAGGTAAAGGCTGAGTAATTAAATCATTGGGATTCAATCCCAAATCTTGAGACATTCTCGTAGTGAAATCTACTAAGTGCCTCAAAGCTTCTTTTTGTTGACCCTTTGCCCACATGTATTTTAATTGTGCATACACAACTTGTGGAGGAGCCCTCGATGGATTTTCAGGCGAACCTTCTTCTAATAAGTAATTCAAAGATTTTTCGGCTAAATTGAGTCTACCTGATTTTCTACACAAATTAGCAAATTTAATCCACATTTCCATATCTTGTTTAGGTTTGATAACGAGAGCCCTAACTTTTAACATCCTTTGCCAGATATCAACATTTCTTTGACATCCTAGTAATCTAGTATTCCATGTCTTGCGCATTATAGCACGCTTTTCAGATCCTTGGGGTAAGCACTTATATTTGATAATTTCCTCTAGCTCAGCAAGCATTTGAATACGAACTACAACACCGTAAGCTCTATTGTAACTTTCACTAACAAGTGCAGTGATTTCCGTAACCAATAAATCTCTCGCTTTCAAAATATGGTTAGAGGCATCTTCAAAGTTGTTCCTATGCAAGCTTAAAATAGCATTAAAAAAAGCCTTATCTGGAGATTCTGTTTTCATAACTTTAATACAAGAATCCATTCTATCCCATTGACCTAACCCCCAAGCAGCTGCAGCTGCTAAAGGAGCAACACTTCGTTGAATATCGTTTGTAGAGTTGCTCCATTTACTTTGAGCCAATTCTGATAATTTTTCCCATTCACCTAAAGCATGTAAACATCTCATCTTACCCATAGTTATCTCCATATTATTAGGTTCGTGGATTTCTCTTTCGTTATAAGCTGTTAACGCATCATCCCATCTTTGTAATTTTTCAAACCAAGTTTCTTTTAATTGAAGATCATGATGCAATTGGGCGTGTTTTAAGATACCAACTGCTGCATCTGATTGTTGTAACTGATTATTAATAGTGATCAAGGATTCAATAGTAGGAGTAGTTGGCTCTTCGTAAAATTCAAGTTCTTTATAATGCAATGCTTTTGCATAAGCATGACACCTTTGCGCATATTGACCTAATGTTGTTATGGCTATCGGTAATGACTTATCATCATGCTCCATAAATTCGGCCAAGTTTAATAAAATTTGATGAATTTCTGGGGGATTATTCGGAGATGAGAGTGCGATACAAAATGATTCAACTAACTCTTCTTGGTGTTGAGAATATAATTCACTCCAACAACTAGCAAAACTTGCATTAAACAAATCTTTGGCCAACGGATAATAATCTGACGATAAGCCAGCACATGCCCTTATAGCATGTGAAGGACTTTGTTTCAAGAGCTCTTTACTCAATTTACCAATCCACTC
Source organism: Schwanniomyces pseudopolymorphus (assembly GCA_030583345.1). Classification (NCBI taxonomy): domain Eukaryota; kingdom Fungi; phylum Ascomycota; class Pichiomycetes; order Serinales; family Debaryomycetaceae; genus Schwanniomyces; species Schwanniomyces pseudopolymorphus. The sequence continues at coordinate 24,686 of JAJMIA010000054.1, read as the reverse complement.
TTGCCAATCTTCCTTAGTCTTGCGTTGGCTGGTATCCCATGCAGCTTTCAATGCGGCTTGATTCACAGGAAGTTTTTTGGATGGCATATCAATATCTGGAACATCAAATGAATTTTGAAGAGTATCATAGTCCTTGTATATGTTTAAATATGAAGGTAATGGGTCACCACTAACCAATTTATTTACTAACTGTTCAAAAGTTGCAGAATGAATTTTTTGTTGAATTAAAATTTCTTTTATAACTGGTATGAAAACACTGAATTCAGACCCTAATTGAAGCAATAAATAGCATAAGGTATTCATTGCGGCCGTTTTTACTTCGTCAGTACCTTGTTTTAATACACGGATAATTGGATGAATAATTCTGGATGCCATATCATTCAATAATATATTCTTTGATAATCTTCCTATCGTCTCAATAGCTGCTATTCTTAATGTAGTTGGTCCATCCTCAAACATTCTGACAATACTTGGAACAATAATATGGATATATTCTTCTATATTACTTCCAAAAACTACAAAACTCCTGAGCACATGCAAGGATGGTTCTCTTTTTGGAGTTTTGTCTTCTTCAAAAACACTTAAAATTAAAGATAAAACTTGAGGTAAATACATTTTAAACTCACCGTCTAATGCTCTGGAAATTGACTCTATCAAATTAATTATGATCACTTGGATGTTTAAATTTGAGTTAATATTAAAAAATTCTTTTATAACTTTAAAAATACCAGGTAAAAATGGTCTAATATGTTGTGTGACAATCAATATCAATGCACCAAGTTGTTGGAAATAAAATTTTAAAACTGATTGTGGGCATGTATGCATTACACTGATAATACCCGGGATTATCTGTGGTAAAAATGATACACATTTTAATCCTAATGTCTGGAAAATATACATAATTGCCTGAATTACTTTATTATGATGTGAGCTTAATGAGGGATCTTTTAATATCCTCATCAAATTGTTTATCGCAACAGTTGGATAGTATTCCTCATTTGAAGGTGACATACCTTGCATTAATAATGCTACATCAACTGGCGGTGCATTTTGCTCAACTGGAATACTTTTAGAGTTTTGTTCAACTTCTCTATGTTTATATGGATCCAAAGCACCTAATATACCTAATAATCTGACTACTTCTCTTCTTATATTTGGTGATGTTTCCAGTTTTAGAATCCCAACAAGCATTCCTAATAATTGGGGATAGTCGAGTAAAGGTTGGATAACATAACCAGACGAACCCGCTAATTGACCAAGAGTTTTAAGAGCAGCATCTCTTTTAAATGAAGAACTTTGGTCCTGGAATGTATCCAATATTAATGGCATTAACGTAGATATAAATGGGTTGAGGTCTTCTCCACCAACAATTGATAGTTCACCGAGACATTTAATAGCACTGGCTGCTACTGATGAACTTGGGTCTTTCATTTTTGGTAATAATGTCTCTACTATTGGCTTGACATAAGGTCTTGTTAATTCCTTTGAATTACTTATTAATAACGAAAGCAAAATAGCTGTTTCTTCTTTTTTACGACTAGTGTTACAGTATTCCAATCTTGATAGTAATTGGATTAATGTTTTTCGCAAGGAAGGTATGATATACGCTGGGTTAATCGATGATAGCCTTCCTAAAATTTTTATTGCTACTTTTCGAATGCCAAAAATTTCATCATTCAAGACAATAAACAATAGTTTTACATTATCTGCTTGCGATAACTGCGGATCAAAATTACCAGCTTCAGCCAAACAATTCAAACCTTCAAGTCTGATTTCGGGTATAGGATCAGTAATGGAGATAGATAATAATTTGTCAAGAATTTCATTCACTGCATTTAAAGCATTAACACTTGTCTGTTGACAAATAGGATCTTTAATAAATATTTGACAAGATGTAACAGTAGCAGTTTGACGAACTTTTGGATTAGAATGTTCTAAATATGTTATTGTGCAATATCTAACAAAGTCACTTAATTGATAATTCTCAAATTTAAAGAATGCTAACATCTTCAAAGCCTGAATTAAGATTGCACTATCAAATGCTTCATATTCGGAATTATTGGGACTTATACCAGTATCTCTTATTATCATGATTGATCTGTATTCTTTTGACAACGTTTTATCGACACTTATAGTACCATGAGGAGATCCAGGAGGTTGAAAAACTTTACCTGATAATACTAAACTCAATAGATTTAAAAGTTTCATATAAATAACATCAGTAAGCATGGGAATGTTTGTTATCAAAGTTTGAAGAACCTCTTGCATATGTATAGATAATGAACAATTCTTAAACATCATATCCAATATATCTCTTTGTAGATGCTTTGTAAGTGCTGGACCGACTGCGATAGAAAGTTTACTTATACAATCAAAGATTGCAGGTTCTATTTCTTTCTTATTAGCCCTATATTTAGGAACAACATTCATTGCAGTATTAGATAAAATCAGACTTGAGCCATCCGAGGATAACCCTTCTCTTATGTTATCCAAAATAGCATCCAAATATGTTGCCATTTGGTTTCCTACTTCAAGAGAAACTAACCCAATACTTTTGAAAACAGAACTTTTATCTGAATTCGCCAATTCATGATGTTGATTCTTCAATTTCTTTAATTGTGACAAATAATAGTACAATGTTCTATGCAAATATTTTTCTACGAATAAATCAGGACTCACTCTGCAAAGTAAAGGGAAAATGTGGGTTAATTCTTGTCTTATGATGGAAAGCTTGTGGTTTTTATACAATATGGTATTTTCATAAATCGTATCGAATTGGGTTACAATATAGTTATCATTGCTATATTTCACCAATTCTCCATAAATTAATAAGGATCCGTGAACGGCCTCATTCGAGGCAGAAATATAATTATCATCCGACTGTTCAAGTGTTCTGGATGCTAAATCTATTAATTTCTTTATCCAGAAACGACTTAAAGTTGAATCTCTGTCATATATGATTGACATACATTTCAGTAATGTAACTGCTGCATCTACTCTAATGAGTAATTTGTGATCTTTCAACGGGATCCACAAATTCTCGAGAATTTGATTGACAAATCCATATAATAGCGTAGGTGAATTGTCTGCTAATGCAGTGATGATTAAGATTGCGGCATGTCTTCTATTTTCATGTTGCCTCGTATCACTTTGTAACCATTCTATGGCTCGTTTAGCTTCAAAATCCACAAAGTCACCAGTGAGAGTACCACCTGGAGTGGCTAATTTCCCTAAAGTCTTGATTGCTTGTTTCATAATGGTCAAATCATTCGATAATATTAATGAACCCAAATAATTTGAAAATCTAGCAGTTTTGGTGGCATTCTCTTCACCAATCCCAGAATCAAAGTCGATTAGGGAATTTAAAGCAGCAATCCCTCCAAGCTTTTCGTAATTGTCTTTACTATGTAATAACTCGAAGATCTTCTTATTTATGTCGTTATTATATCTATTAAATTGCTCTGGTGGGAGATCTCTGGCGATAGTCGCCAAGTAGTTCCTTAATTCTAGAGCATATCTGTTCCTCTCTTCTTCCTTATTGGATTTCAATCCATTGAAAATCTGGTTTAAAGCTATGCCATCTACAATTTGTGGTTGTGAAGACGACATAGTTGGATTTCCGGATACTGATTTATATGAAAAGGTTTTAGATTCTTATCAACAAATTTTGTCATACATTGAATTACAAGGTTTTTGGGGATCGCACTACTTTTCTGCAGACAAGTTATAAAACGCTAAGAATCTAAATTGTGTTATATGATGAACTAGAACTAAATTATGGAACAGAGAATAATGAAAAGTTTCTAACAATACTTGGACCGTATTCATCGTAATCACTCTTGGTGTAACAATAACTCTTGAATTCGGCAGTTTGAGCTAACAATGAACCACCAAACCAGACGGCATTACGTTGTCTCTTGTGGGAAATGACTTGAACATCAACACCAGTACTTTTAACCCCACTCAATCTTTCGCTGAGTTCGATTCTTTCGTTTACTAATGATTTTATATCTCTTTGTAATCTTCTACCAAAATCCTTGAACATGGTAGAACCACCGGATAACACGATATTCTTGTATAATTTCTTACGGACATCAATCGGAGTGGACTGTATGACTTGATCAACTACGGTTGGTAATGGGGTCAAGTAATCGGAGGAACAGATTTCTGGGTTGAAAAAGATTTCTGGAGCCAAGAATCTTTCGTAACCAACATCAACGACCTTATTCCTATCGGTATATTCCACTATGTATTGAGCAAATTTTTCCTGTGGATACTGGTCGAATTTACTAAATTCCTTTACGATGTCAGGGCAAACGTAACAGAATTGTTGTTTGATCTTTTCTGCAGTTTGCAAAGAAGTGTCAGCTTCACCACGGTCTCTCAACAACGATTGGATGAATAAAGTAATGTCTCTACCGGCCAATGGGATGTTCTTGATGGCACCCCCAATGACATAACCTTCGGCAACTGGAATAACGTGGGTGACACCATCACCGGAGTCGATGACAGTACCGGTCAATGATCTGTCTTGGACTTTGGAGGAGGTCCACGAGGCAGCTAAGGCCAATACAGCTTGTACAGCAATATACAAACCAGAACAATTGAATGATTCGAACATGATTTCTGCGACGTTTTCTCTGTTTTCTGGAGGATTTAAAGGAGGTTCGGTCAATAAAAAGTAGTGATCTTCAGGTTCACATCTCAAATATTTGAAGATGGAGTTTTCCCAGAATCTTTCCATGTGATCCCAGTTTTCAATTTGACCATGTTTCATGGGATACGAAAGGTTATAGTTTGCCCCTGTGGATGCATTTAAGGCTTCGTCCCCGATAAAAAAGTCCAAATCCTCTAATCCTCTCTTGGAAGATAAAAACGACGATGCGTTGGACGACTTGGACGACTTTGATGATGAAGTGGATGTAGCAATTGCTGTAGGAAACACATATGATGGAGAATCGTTACCAGCAAATCCTAGTTTTGTCATACCGGTACCGTTGTCCATGACAACAGCTGGAGTTCCCATACTTGCCATTTTGACTTAAATTATAATCAATATAACGCTGCTGCCGAAAAATAACCAATATATTAGTAATTGTCTTAGTTTCCCAATCAATTACTTGTAGACTTATTACTGTAGCTAACAATTATCTCTAAGCTTACAAAATTCAAAAGGAGGTGAGAAATGCCAGCGCACGCACGACTTGGAATTAGCTTCGATTTACTATATAGACGTGATTCAACTATACAAATTAGACTTAATATTCATCCTTACCACTAATAATAACATCGTTAATCTTTAAAATCATTCTAGTTAATTGTGTAGCCAACAATAATTGTTGTTTCTTACCGATCAAAGGATCAATGACGAATAATTCCTTCATATCATTGGTTCCCTTACCTAAACAATCGACACCCAAGTGGGAGTTTCTTTCGTTAACTTGCTTAGCCTTCAAGCTGGATAAGGTATCAATAGGGTCTAAACCAGAATTTTCAGCTAAAGTCATTGGAATTATATCCAAGGCATTGGCAAAAGCTCTGAATGCATATTGGTCAATTCCCTTTTGCTTGTCTGCAGCATCGCTCACAGCTAAAGAACAAGTCAATTCAGAAGCACCACCACCGTAAACAACTCTGTTATCTCTAATCAAGTTACGGACAACACAAATAGAATCGTGCAATGCTCTGATACCTTCGGCTACAATCATTTCGTTGGAACCTCTGATAAAACAGGTGACAGCCTTGGTATTGCTGCAGTCTTCAATAACAAGCATTCTGTCTTTAGTGGTACCGAATTCTAATTCTCTAATCACACCAGCCTTACCTAATTTTTCTTTGGATAAATCTTCGAATCTTGGAACAATACGTCCATTGGTGGCAATGGCCAACAATTCCAATTCAGAACCACCAATCCATCTAATAGCATTCAAGTTGTTGGATAATAATAAATGGTTAGCTTCATCATCAAAACCCCATTGACAAGCAACCACGTTGGCGCCAGTTTCCTTGACACGATCGATCATTTCTTGGAACTTCTTTTGTTCGTATTCTTGTAAGACCTTGAATTCTTCAACAGAGGATATTTCTAACTTATGCTTAGTCTTTGGCTTTGGTGGTTCGAATGGACAAGTCAATATAGCAATCTTACAGTCTTCAATCTTCTTTGGCATTTGTGCGTGAGAGAAATCTTTATCTAATAAAACACCCTTAATTAAAGAAGAATCTTCAAGAGCACCACCTACTTTACTTTCCATTTTGATTAATTCGAAATCAACATCTTTTCTTTCGAAATCAGCAACTGCTAATACAGAGTCAACTGCCATTTGGGCAAATTTATCATGAGATTTAGATACAATCTTTGATCCTAACGAGGTCTTGGCTGCCTTAAGAAGGTTAGTATCGGAAGACTCGTTGTTGATATTTATTTCATCGGCCACACTATCCAATTGTTGACAAGCGATTTTACAGGCCTCGTCATAACCGTTGGCAATCTTGATTGGGTGGATACCCTTGTCGATTAATTCTAAAGCTTGATCTAATAATGCACCAGCCAAAACAACGACACCGGTGGTACCATCACCGATTTCGTCATCTTGAGATTTAGAAAGTTCAACTAAAAGTTTAGCTATTTCGTTATCGACATCCATTTGTGATAAAATAGTGGCACCATCATTAGTGATGGTGATGTCTCCATCTTGACTTATTAAGATCTTATCCATACCTCTTGGACCCAATGAAGACTTCACTATAGAGGCAACAGATCTAGCTGCTAGGATATGTGATTTGGTGGCTTCGACACCGTGCTTTCTTTGTTTAGTACCTTGGTCTCTGACAATGATAAATGGTCTTCCCATTTCATCTTGTGCCACGATTGCATTAGATAAATCTGGCATACCAGCAGCAGGTCCTGACATCTTTCTATTAGGTTATTATCTTATAAACTTTTGCCAGTATTAAGCTTTTTCAATAAATTTGTTCATATTGAACCGCGTGAAAAGCATGTCAGAGTACTGCAGATAATTATGTCGTGCAATGGCTTAATAATGATTCTTACTAAATGACATAAATCACAATAAATTCTGAAGGAAAGTTAATATATAGGGACATCTTATAGGAAGAATAATGATCAAAGGGTTAATTGAATATTGAGTGCTTACTGGATGCTATTGATTAAATAAACCTGATGTCATAGCATTTATTGCTACTAAGAGTGAAAATGTTTAGATTAAATTTAGTAGATTCAGCCTATTATTGAGTATTGAATATTCTAATTATTTATTAAATTATATATGTAGTTCTGATTTGCAAAACTCCACTTATGTTGGTAGATTTCAAGTACCAGCCCTATGCTTGTAGTCGCAAAGTCCATTACTAAATAGTCAAAATTTGCATCCGTAGTAAGATCATTAATTCGTTGGCTTTGTGTTATGTTGAATATGACACAAACCCATTGAGTCTTTCTTAACAAAATATTTCGCTCTTAGCTTCCCTTCATTAAAGACGTCTCATGAAGCAATTATGTAATCACGCTTCATAATCCTACTTAGTTTACATAGCTGCTAAAACATCAATGTAATAAATACTTCAAAAAGATGAAAAAGAAGAGACTCTGACGAATAATACTTGCGTGTGGTTCAATTTTATGTGTCTGTACTACGTCTATATCGGCGAAATGGAACATAGTGTGTTAAGTAGTTTTATTCTACAAACGAGGTACTCCTGCAACTGCTATAACTCCTAACATTTTCAAAGAACCTTGCTTCCTATGAATATTTGACATCCACTAAGATATGTCTCTGGTATCGGTAACGAAATTATCTCTCTACAAGGCTGAACCAACTGCAAGTACGTAGATTCCTGAGCTCATCGTAAACTTTTTTTTGTCCGAGATTTTTTTTTTTCAACTCCATCATAAACCGATAACGTACATTTAATTTTTTTTTTCCATTAAATAAGCAGATAAGACTGACTCACAGTAAATATATATCAAACATGAGTGAAGAAATTAATGTTGACACTGCCAGTTTGGAACAGTTGAGAGATGTTTTAGTTAACAAGTCCGGAAAGGAAGCTTTAGCTAACAGATTCAGAGCTTTATTCAACCTTAAAAGTACTGGAGCCGAATCTGATGAACCAGAAAAGGCAAACAAGGCCATCGAATACATCGCTGAATGTTTCCAAGATAGCTCTGAATTATTAAAGCATGAGGTTGCCTACGTTTTGGGTCAAACCAAAAATCTTAATGCTGTTCCATACTTGAGAAAGGTATTGGAATCCAGAGAACAACAATGTATGGTTAGACATGAAGCTGCCGAAGCAATCGGTGCATTAGGTGACGAGTCATCCATGGAGTTATTACAACATTACTTTGAAAACGATCCAGAAATCGAAATCAGACAAACATGTGAATTAGCCATCGAAAGAATTAAGTGGGAAAACTCCGAAAAGGCTAAGACTGAAAAGTTAGAAACCTCCTTATATGAATCTATTGACCCAGCACCACCAATGCCATCTAACCAAGAAGACAAAGTCGAAAAGTTACAAAAAGTTTTAAACGATCAAGATACACCATTGTTCGAAAGATACAGAGCTATGTTCAGATTAAGAGATTTAGGTACCGATGAAGCTTGTTTAGCTTTAGCCACTGGTTTTGAAGATTCCTCTGCTTTATTCAAGCATGAAATCGCCTATGTTTTTGGCCAATTATGTAATCCAGTCACTGTCCCATCTTTAATTAAAATCTTGAAGGACGAAAGAGAAGCCGGTATGGTTAGACACGAAGCTGCTGAGGCCTTAGGTTCTATTGCTACTGAGGAATGTTTACCTGTCTTAAAATCCTTCATGAATGATAAGGAAGAAGTTGTCAGAGACTCTGCTATCGTTGCCATGGACATGTACGAATACGAAAACTCTGATGACATAGAATACGCTACTATCAAAGCGTAAGTTTTTGAATTTGAGTTTACTTGCTAGAATTAATGAATACTGAAAGCATGTAATATATATAATATTATGATATATTTGTATGCGAATATATAGTACAAATGTATGAAATGAAAGATATAAAACTAATGAATGAGATTCAGTTATTGGTTCTGAAACGGTATCCACAGCCGGTACATGTGTAAAACACAGTAGCACCTTCATCTGCAGATCTTAATTGTAATGTATGATATTGCATTTCTTCGTTTCCACATTTTGGACATTTTTCTTTAATAGTAGCACCTTCGTCCAATTCGTCCTTCTTAAGAGAAGTCTTCACAACCGATCTCTTCATCTTTAAACTGGATGGAAATGCATCTTCGGAGGATTTGGTAACAACTTCTAAATTTGCAAAGCTGGATGTTGGATGTGGCTTGGTACACACTTTACATTCTATTTTTTCCTTAGATCCAGTGGAGTCTAACAAGTTACCACAATCAGTACAGAATATCAACGAACCAACAACAGACATGTCCAAGTTTTATTCAAATTATACTCCCATTTAATACCTCATCACTTTTTTTCACGAATAATTTAAATATGAAAATTTATTATATACCGGATGGATCGAATTTTTTTGCAATATCATGAACGGATACTTTGAATCATTAATATATTTACAGAAGTTTTCATCTTGCCAATAGTCTTAGTATTGTATTTATTATTTATACTTTACTTGCTGTTATTACTATATTTAATTACTAATTAATTTTTTGATGTAGCTTCAGCGGAATATATTCTATCAATTGTATGGGTTTAAATGATTACTAGAAATTATGCACAGTTTATATATATCATTCTTTTAGCTTTACATATCTACTTCTGCTGTACTTTAGATTTAGCATATTTTCCACATGTTTGATTTTTTTTATATATAAGAACATTTTCATTTTTTTTTTTTTGTTGTTGTTTTTATTAAAAAAAAGTAATTTATGTCAAAATAGAATATAATTACACAATCAAGATAAATTATAGTGCTAATTATCATAATAATAATATATTCTAAACTCTAAAACTATCTTATACGACTCTAAACTGTTTCAAATTGAGTATTGTAGAGAAAATATTCTAATAACTAGAATAAAGACGATTCAAAACTTAGAAATTAACTTAGCAACTTCTTCTTTTTGCATAATATCAGTATCGAAGTCTGGTCTTGGCTTCTCATAACCATCTACAGTTCTTCCATATGTGATTCCACCGAGTCTGGAAACAGGCTTTAATTTTGTAATATCCAAGTTATTCAACTCTTTGTTAATCACATCTTCTCTGACATGGAAGTTGACACCCTCAACAATACACAAGGTACCTGTTGCCTTATCTGGATTCTTCTTAGACTTCCATTCATGAGATTTAATTAAGACCGCTTCAACAGAAAAGGCAGATTCAGCCACATGTGGAGGTTTTACCATAGAGGATTCAGCTGGAGTTAAACCCGATAGCTTCCATTCATCAACACCAGGTGGAGAGTTGGTGCAACAGAAGTTAGCAGCTTCAATAAACCATTCACTAATAATGTTAATGGTCAATTCTTTGGTCTCCAAGATATTGCGACAAGTGTCTTTAGGATTGCCCTTTCCTCCTGAAAAACCAATAGTGAAAATTGGAGGATCGTGGTTTACAGCAGTGAAGTATGAAAATGGTGCCAAATTTTTCTTTCCATCAGCACCAACCGTTGAAATAAAACCAATCGGTCTTGGAACAATAGCACTAATTAAAGTCTTGTAGTTATTTATAGGATCTCTATTTTCTCCATTTGGGTCTATCGCTAATTTTTTATGTTTCTTCCATTCATCACTAGATGCACCAGTTCCTGGAATCCAGTCGGATTTTGGTGATTTGGTGTATCCCCATACTTTATCATGGTTGAAAGACTGTCTTGCCTGTTCCACAGCATTGAAATCCTTATGTGGGTTCCTTTTTACTTGGGTTTCCATACCAGGTCTTTCCACCCCAGTTAAATTCTTGATTGACATACTGAAGCTTCTTGTCGAAGGTAACTTGGTTTGCTTTACACTATTTCCAAATCTTTGATACATGGCTTTTCCTCCCACAGAGTCTTAATAAATCTGATCTTACACAAAACAACCCCCCCACACTTGTAGAGCTTTTAGAATATTTCAAAAATACAAGTGTTGTGGAAGTTTGTTTTCAGATGATTAAAATCCTTCAAGCCTACCCGACTGTACTGCACTTTACATCTTCGGCTTCATGTTAATTCACGATATTTTTATATAAAAAGGACCATTAATTGCAGTACAGTGTACTATTGTATAGCAAGAGAGTGCTTTGCAATGCACGCATAACTACTATTAAATATATTAGTTTTGTATGTAAATAGGTAATAGAGTGTAGAGAGTGTAGAGATTTTTCGTATAATTACATTTGTGGTTTTTATCTTAGAGAGTGTTGATGCTCCGGATAATAGTTATTTTATTAGAAGTATATGTAAAGACTTTCAATTTTCAGTAATAGTTAGACCATAGGCTAATAGTATATTTCTAATAACCCGGAATCCATTCGAATAGACACAAACACTTGGCACCTTTTATTTAGGTTATTGAATTGGGATTAGGCTACTTGTAATTCGTAGCTCCAGAAAAATGCGGGATAAATATTTATCCACAAATAATTCGAGTAAATAAAAAACAACGTTACTTTGGAGATTGAATCTTGGGGTTAAGTTAGCTATAGGTAATGGGAGACACATAATCGAATCAAATATTTGCATGATTATTGAAAGTGGAATTTGAGTTGAAGAATAATAATGTCAAAGACTGAAGATATTCAAGAACCAAATAGGAAGAGACGAATTAGAAAAGCTTGTAATTACTGTCGTTCCAAAAAGGCTAAATGTGACGGAGCTACACCTTCATGCTCCACATGTATCGCAGCATCAGAGATATGCACGTATACTGAATCGTCGAAGAGAAGAGGATTGCCCACGGGTTACACACACGATTTGGAGAAGAAGGTGATTCTCCTTCAAGGAGTTCTATCAGAATTGTTGAAAAACATGCCAGACAAAGTGCTAGAGAATAAGATATTTCAGTTGTTGACCGATCAGTTACAATCGCTGGATTTTCTTGGGAACCTAGGTCAGTTACAAGTAGTATGGGATTCAAGTGCTCTCTCAGGCATAATTAATCAATTCATAACGAAAAATGGCCCCGCCATTCATGAAGCAAAAAATTTAACAGGTGGAACTATTACAAACTCGTACACCCCACTGTCTACTCAAGGCAGCAAAAGTATAAGCTCTGTTAGTGGAGTCAATGATAATTTTAGTCAACTCCTTAACCCATCACATTCAATTGACTCCACAGATGAATTCAACCAATCGAGGGATATTAATTTCAATAATTCTGAATCGTATAAATTTAGTCTTATTACAAGACATAATTCTACTGATAATTTGGAACACTCTGCGTTGAAAGAAGATCAAAACTACACTTCTATATCTGGTTTTACTTCAAACTCAATTTGGGAATATAAGAGTAGATTAAACATAAATGAATTTGATCCATTTAGGATTGGATCTATTTTCAACATAACATCGGCATCAATTATGGCTTCTAAAACCAATATGGTAGAGCTACCAAAAGAGATATTTTCATTTAATGAATCATTTAGAGATCACATAAACAGATATTTCACTATATACCATTCGTGGATACCGTTGGTGGACAGAATATTGATTATGAGGAAACTACACGAGTTTAAATCATTTGATGCACATATTACTCAGGTTGACTCCTCCGAATGTAATATGGTAGCATTGTTATGGGCTGTTATAGCACTCGGTGAAACAGCATCATATACCATGTCATCTAGTCAAGAACTATCTGAACTATACGCTAAGAGAGCAATTATGGCACTTGAAAAATCTCCAAATAATTCACTCGAAGCAATACAAGCAAGTGTATTACTAAGTCTATTCTACTACCAGATCGGCAAATGGGATTATTCTTGGGTTCTTATTTGCTCCGGTGCTCGTTCCGCTTTGGATGCAAGATTAATGAATGAATCGTCTGAAAACGTAGTAAAGGATAAGATACCGAAAGACAAAAATAAAATTCTAGACAGTCTTGGTTGGGAAAGAACTTGGTCATCAGTATATGTCGTAAATACATTACTTGCAGCCAGATTGGGGAGAACACTATACATAAAATCTACCGACTGGCCAGTCCCTAAGATTAATGAGGATGGTTGGGAAGAATGGGAGCACTGGAAAATATCACATTCTGTCAACCCGATAGAGCTTGAAAGCGGTAGATGTCTACTGACATATAACAAGTTTATTGAAGTAATTGCAATTCTTAATTTATCAATTACATGTACAATAGATATCAATGATGATGGACAAGGGGATGAGTTGGATGCATTTAAGTACAAGACAAAGAACGACAAATCTTATACATACACATTGTCATTTTTTAAAAAGAAGCTCGATGAATGGACTTTGGATCTTCCAGATCATTGTAAATTAAATTACTTTCCTAATATTGAAAAACTTCCCCCGATGGTAGCATTATTACATTTATGCCTGAGTTTAGTTTGGTGTATATTAGCCGTACGATTTTATCACTTGAAAGAAAAATCAGATTGGATAAATATCAGTATAGCAAAATTAAGGGATCAACAATATACCGGTGCTGTACTGATTATTAGAGAAATTTTGAATTCCAGTAACCTTGAGAATTTAAAATACTATCCATTTATTGATTACTTCCTTCTAATGGCAGTTAATTATCCCGAAATGATGGCACTGGAACAAAACATTATTGAAAAACATTGTGAAGATATTGAGAATGTCTTTATTAGATTTACCCAAACATCGACTCCAGCTACAATTTCTTGGAACATCTTTAAGATTATGAAAGAAGGAAATAAAACTAACGACTTGGATAATACGAATGCCAAAGTCTCCACAAATAATATTCCAAATTTGCCAACGCCATCACCACTTCCACCGCTATTTACCAGAGAAAACGTCACTGCATCCCAGTTACCAAACACAGCACCGTTACCCTTGCCACCTAGAAGAGACGAGAGAGAAAACATTACGCCACTTCAAGGGCAAGGGTTCTTACTATTTAACAACTCCCAATTCCTGAATGCGGTTCCATTTGGAAACAGATTTAACCCTTCTACTGTACCTTTTAACACAAGTGACAATTCACAAAAGTTAAAATTCCAGCCTACAGCGCAAATGCCCCCTAACCAAGCCTTAAATACATTTATGCTTGATTCTGACTTTGCTGTGAATGATTTGAGATTTGATACTTTTATGAAGAACTTAGGATATATTAGTAATGATAGGAACGACCCTGTTAATGAATCGCAAAACACAAGTCCATTAAGCACTACGCTAGGTGCCAACTTGGAAATGCAACTTGGTAATGAAATTGAAAATATAGGAATTCGTGATTATATACAAAGAATGTCCGAAAGGAACGGTTAATACATAGCATATTTAGAGAAATGATCATCATCTAACCCTTTTAACCAAATAAACCTTCTTCCATAGCATTAGGTATTGGACGATCACCGTATACTCCCAGCCAACTTACTGGTCTCAACCATCTGGATACTTTTTCAATCTCTAATACTTCTAGTAACTTATTGGCGAAAACCTCACTGTCTCCAAAATTATCGCCCTCGTATACGTATGTCACTAAGGCACTGATATTGATATTACTTAATGAATGAGAAGCATTTAGATTATCTATCAAACTCTTTGAAAACGTAGACGTTAAATATGTTCCTTGTAAATCTTGTTGATCTGAAATACTCAATGTATCTAACTTGCGTTTTAACAAGTCTTCGATAGCGTAATGCTCTATTTTGCCATCAGCAACACCAGTAACAACACCAGCATCGGACGAATCCAAAATGATTATTTTTGCAAACGAGACTGCTGTAACAAATGGCAATAGGACCTTGCTGGTGAATTCTTCAGTAAACCCAGGAATAATGGGCGATCTTTGTTGGATTAACGAAATGTTAAGTTTGGAATTGTAGTACACCTCAATGGCAGACGAAATGCCCTTCTTAGGCTTATCTGCGGTGTAATCTACTGGCGAAACAAACGGATACAAGTATACATCATCAAGACTTCCCACTACTTCAAAATCAAGTGTATGTATCAAGATATCGATTGCCAATTGAGGGATATTACCTATGGAAATCGACGGAATAAGTAACGTAGATCCCGTTAATGCCTCAATAACCTTAGTGTGATCCCCATTAAAGATGTTTTCAAAGCTAGTCATTACTACTACTATGTCTAATACACTAGTATGATATATTGTATAAGTTTCGTTAGCTATATTTAATGGCCACCAAATTTATATTTTGATGCGCATGTTCCAAAAAAGATTTTGATCTATTAAGCACTATATGGTATCACCTAAACTATTTATACCATGGAGCCCGCCAGTGGTAGAATTGTTTCCATGGGAGGAAATGACATTATTTGTATCTTTATTGTAGTCAATTGCCATGTTCAGAAATGCCAGGGAAGCATGATTAATAATATTATTGTTAGGAGAAGATAATCCGGTGTTTGTAGAAATATTATGGGTGGAATTGAGAGATTGCGAAGCCAGAATGCTGGTATTATTAATGGTGGACGACGACGAGGAATTGTTGATCTTGAACTCATTCAAGGAAGTGGATTGGTTTAACGTCAAAACGTTGTTCTTGGAAGACGACTTTAGAAGATGTGAAGGATTCAAAGTCATGGAGCTTGAGTTACTAATCGGCGGAATCAACGACGAAGACCCCAAGTTATTATTGCAAAAAAGCGACGTGGTGGAATTCAATCCATTTGGCGATGCTGGTAGCTGGTTCTGGATGAAATTGAACGACGGAAGTTGTTGGGCCTGGTTCTGAATTTGCAGCATCTGGTTACTGGTTAACACGGTATTCTGCGGCATTGCGGTGTTCAAGTTAATCCCCGGTAAATGCACAAACGAGTCCATGCTCTGACTTACATTTGCCGAATGGGAGTCTTGATACTCGGCTTCGACGTCATTCAACAACGGCGATAGAGGAATTAAATTTGTGTTAGAGGCAGCGTTGATATTGAGCTGCGCATAGCTGGGGGTGTTTGGAGAAGTCAACCATGTGTTTAACCCTGTTTTACTTTGGGCCTGGGCTTGCGCTTGAGAATGATCCTGGGCTTCAACTTGGGCATGAACCTCAGCATGGGCATGATTCTGCGACCCATCGTGCGATCCAGCATGGGCTTTTCTTAATTCTTCATCCTTGAATTCGTCCATCATCAGCGAGATAAACATCTTGATCAAGATGGCTTTATCGTTATCAGAATAGAGCTTATTCTTAGTTATTTTTCTATCTATCAACGAATGTACCCCCCGTTTCAAATGTTGGATTGTACGGTCATAACTGCCGTCCACGCTTGGTCTCAATTCCTTCATTTTTTTCCTTCTGTGGTTGATGCTGCTAGACTTATCAAACACCGCCTTGCCGATTTCCACCTGGTATTGGATGGCATTGGGCAATTCCACCGGAGTATTCAAATCCGTCAAAGTCCCAAAATCTTCATTTGTTGTCTTGATCCCATTTGCAGTGGCATCTACATCGTTGTCCTCCGCCAAAAGGATCCCATTTTTTCCCATCATATTGATCTTATCTGCGTCACTATACACTTCGTCTATCTTGTGGTCATGATGGTCATTGATCACTACAAGTGTCCATATGTTACTCCGAAGCGAGTAGTTTGCTCTTATCTTGAACGGACATGTATTCTGTTTTCGTGGGTGGCCCGATACCTTGGCCTTCCCCACGTCTGTTTTATTGGGTTTGCATTTGAAAATGATCTTAGTGGAGTCTGACCTTTCAATTACTATCGTTATTCCTCTTCTTAGCAGCAAGTACTTCTGGAGCCACGGCTTAATCTCACTCTTTGTGGCAAATCGTTGATTTTCCAATCCTAATCCCTCCAAAGAGTGGTTATTTTTATGTGTTTTGGAATTGGCCATGCTTAACACTAGATCATTGTGATTTATTTTCAAAATGGCGTCTACTATCTAACTCGTTATCAAAAGAGAGGGAGGAATCTAATAACCCTCACGTAAATTTTTTTTCCCACCGGGATGTTATTGATAACCACCAAACCTTTTTATGGAGCAACATAGAAGATCTAGATATAGCGACTACACTTACAATAGATTCAGCCATGATCTAAATGGGATGTTGAATAACGATATACGAAACAAAACACCGATTTCAAGACATATCTCTGCAAGTAGCTCGTGTGACGAGACCATGACTCGTAGACTAGAACAGTTTGTCAGCGAGTTGCACGAGGAAATACGTATCAGTTACCATCTCCAAGGGGACCAGAAGGCGGAATTGACGCAATCGCTAATGACAGTCGGAAATTTGATCCAGTCGCTCAAGCTGCAATACCACGATGAGCTCCCGTTGCAATTGTACCAACTACTCAGCAGAATAGCACACGATTTTGAAAATATCATCAAAAGAGCGCCGTCTCATGTTCCCAGTAACAGATCTGCAGAAGCAGCATATCACGGACGACATAGCCAATCGTTGCAGTCTCACAGATCCTCGCTCCACTCACGCTCGGAGCGAGGTCTGGTGGTACGCAAGAATCCACTGGGCCAAGCCAGACGATCTCAGGACTGGGATGGATCGGAGAGTGAGTTTGAGGACTCATTTTGAAAACAAGCCAAAAACAGACAGGTCTGTGAAACGAGACGTAATATATAACACTACGTCGTGGGAGTATTTAGTAGATATAAAATGAACATATATACAAGGATTATATATCTTATTTCGTGCAAATGTAAGATGGGGAAAGAACTATATAGTGAAGGAGCATCGAAGTCCAAACTCTTATTAATTAAATTATTCTAAGACAATCTTAGCACCTAAGGCTTCCAAAGTGGCCTTGATCTTGTCAGCATCTTCCTTAGCGACGTTTTCCTTCAACACCTTTGGAGCAGCTTCAACAAACTTCTTGGATTCTACTAATGATAAGCCTAACAAGCCCTTGACTTCTTTGATGACCTTTGGCTTGGACTTAGCGTCGAATGATTCTAATTTGATGGAGAAAATGGTTTGTTCTTCGACCTCTTCCTTTACTTCTTCCTCAACTGGGGCAGCTGGGGCAGCTGGAGCAGCACCAGCAGCTGGGAATGAGATGTCTGGGATGTTCAATCTGTCTTTTAATTCGGTAACTAATGATGAGGTTTCCAACAAGGTTAATGTGGAAATTTGGTCAACAATAGCTGCGATCTTTGGATCGACTGGTGCCTTTTCACCAGCAGCTTCGGTGGAGTTGAAACGAACACAAATTGGAGAAACTCTTCTGGTGCTCAATCTCAACGAGGTCTTGATGCTTTGACGTAATAATGACATTGCTAGCGTATATCTTTCACTTGTTCAACGGTTCCTATTCCTCTGAGTGTTGATAATTGAAAAATTTTGAATGAGTTGAAAATTCCAAGGGAAGTTGGGTCCGCACACGACCAAAGACTTACCTAAGCAAAGTATCAAAAAGTAGCGTGAATATTCAATAGACCTTATTTGATATTGGTGAAATATCAGAGGAATAACCCCAGATTAATTGTAACAAACCAACAATACAGTGGAGGGAGCATAATGGCATCATTTAGATTCTGTGCCGAGTGCAATAATATGTTGTATCCTAAGGAAGATAAAGATAATGCTAGACTTTTGTATTCTTGTCGTAACTGTGATTATACTGAATTGGCAGAAAACCCCAAGGTATACAGACACGAGTTAATTACTAATATTGGTGAAACCGCCGGTGTTGTGCAAGATATCGGTAACGACCCAACATTGCCTAGATCTGACAAGGAGTGTCCAGATTGTGGTAATCATGATTGTGTGTTTTTCCAATCGCAACAAAGAAGAAAGGACACTTCTATGATTTTGTTCTATGTGTGTCTTCAATGCAAGAAGGTGTTTAGAACATGAATATGGTCACTGGAGGACCCTTGGGGCCCCATATTTTGGTTTTCCCTCCTGATGGCGTCACCACATTTGTACTATAGATTAGAAAATTAACACTATGTATAATACACAATAAAAAATTAAATATTTGGTTATGTTTACAATACACAATGAATACGTACACTATGTGCTAAAATGAAATATAGCTAGAAATATATGAACCTAATCGACGTATTATTCCAGTGAAACGGAAAATAATACTACCTTGTTTAAAATTCGGAGAAGTACTGACCGTAAGGGTCCTCACCTACACAGCCGTAATCAAAGTGCTCTTCTGGATAATGGTCGAATAACGACGAGTCACCAACACCTGCAGTGATAGGCGGTTCATATGGAGTCTCGATGTCCTTGGCAAGTAATTTTTCCCAAACTACCTCCAGGAACCACGGATGGTTACGAATATCGGCAGGCCCATTGATCAAGTTACCTAATCTTCTGGTTAAGTCAGCAGTAATCAATTTGGATAATAAATCAATAACGTCTGGACTCATGAAACTTGGGAAATGGATCTTACCCGATAAAATCTTTTCGTAGGTCTTCATTGGGGTAGTATCGTAAAACGGAGTATAACCAGCTAACATTTCAAAGATAAGAACACCCAAAGACCACCAATCAACAGATTTGTTGTATGGCTTTGTGGTGATGACTTCTGGAGCGATATAATCCGGAGTACCACATAATGTCCATGTGACGGTGCTGACTTCTTTAGCGAAACCAAAGTCAGTAATTTTAATATGTCCATTTCTATCCAACAATATGTTTTCTGGCTTTAAATCACGATAAATAATATCATGACTGTGTAAGTATTCTAACGCTAAGGTGACCTCGGCTGCATAGAACTTAGCTACTGGATTAGGGAATCTTTGTGACTTTCTAAGTAAGCTGAAAAGTTCACCACCTTCAATATAGTCCATAACCATGAACAAATTTCTAGCATCTTGGTAAGTACCCCACATTCTAATCAAGAATGGGTGTTCAACCAATTTCAACATTCTACGCTCATCATTTGTGTGTTCGATTTGTTTCATTTTGACAACTTGATGTTTTTTCAAAACTTTGATAGCATAGTATCGTCCATTATGAACAGAACGAACTAAATGGACTCTACCGAATGATCCAGTACCCAATGTTCTTAATATGTGAAAATCATTAAAGGAGTACTTTCCCTTAGAAACAGTCGACCTTTGAGGCAATAATGATTGTTCAATCGCATTATTGGCAGATTGTTGCTGCACGGTCAATTCTTGTAGGTGCTGTTGTGGCAACTGTTGTGGCTGTTGATGTTGAACATCGTTGTAACCCAATTGATTTTGGCTAGTTTGATTTTGACCGTAGTTTTGTTGCATGACTTCCAGAGCCATTTGCTGTGGATAGTTTGTTGTTTGGTAGTTCATGGATTTTGCTTGTGTCTGAGAGTTCTTTGAAGACGTTGATGAATGTGCTGAATCAGAATTCGTGCTATTATGCAGCTTAGTTATATGAAGCTTCTTCAAAAAGTTCGATGGCATGAAATATTTGTTCAAAAATGATGCACTGTGAAATAGAGATTACACCGGATTTACTGTCCCAGTAATTCTTTTGCCGTGCTCTTCAAAACCTAAATTTAATGCCGATAAACTCAATTCAATTACGGATTTATACGAGAAATATAAACCTTCACAACAATTTGAATGATAAACCCTTGTGTCTAAGAAGTGATGAATAGTAGTCCGTTACGTGAAACACAACTGTTGTACACGAGAATGAAGGTGAAATAATACCAATTGCCTTATAGTTTAATGTCCAATCAATTGAACAAGAATTGTAAAATCGATAATTGTTAATCAAGTGATATGACAATTCGTTTACGCCAGTTTATCGGTAGCAAGATAATGAATATCACCAAGGGATTATCACGATTCACCTTTGATAGTGGTAGTGCGAATTCCAATTGGATTACATAAGATTATATTTCAAAATTTGGAAAAAGGGTCTCTAGCAATATGCAGTATATATATATTTCTTTTAAGTCTATAACGTCATATTAAATACCATTCATGGCCATTTCGACAATGGCATATATGTTAAGAACAGAAATGAAAAGCCAGATTAATACGACAAGGATTGTAGTGAGCCAATTATTGTTCATGTATTTGTAGGTAATCGAACTATCAGATTCGGCATCATCATCACTCTGAGTAGTTTCGTCAGATTCACTCGCAGGAACCTCAACTCTCATGATTGACTTCTTGCAGGTAAAGTAAATAAGAGGAGCAGTTAGTGGAGGAAGAAGAAGCGAAATGACAATTTGTGACACATTTAATGCAAGACTAAGACCATTTTTTCCAATACATAACGAAATGATCAAGCATGGAACAATGGAAATACTTCTAGTAATGATTCTTCTGATCCACGGCTTAACTGTCCAATTGATATGACCCTCACTAACCATTTGTCCAGCAATGGTACACACAATACCGGCACTTTGACCACTGAAAAGTAATGCCAACATGAATACAGTACCGACGACAGGTGCCAATGTAGTAGAAAGTAGATCGTGAATAGTATACAAGTCAGCATCTATTGCCTGTGGTGTATCATTAAGAGTGGCACCAGCAATGATAAGGATGGCCAGATTGACGAATAATGCAAATGTTGAAAGAGTGAGAACAAGTTCCACAATTGAATATTTAAGTGAGTATTGGATCGACTGATACGATGGCTTGTATGATGTGTAGAAATATCTAGCTTCTTTTTCAATTTCAGAAATGTCAAGGGATTCCTTTTCCTTCGATTCGACGACGAATTTATCTAACTTAACGTGGCCATGTTGGACGTCGAATTCTCTTAAACGTGGCTGGACCAAGCCTGACCCCAAAAAAAGCGAATGAATCATGACAGTGGACCCGATGATCGACGTAGCAATGGATAAACCGCTGCCTTCAAACATTTCTTTCGAAGGAACATAACCTCTGAACACTTCACGAACAGTTTGGATCGACGTGGGTAATTGTGATAACTCCACAGCAAAACAAACAACAACTGCAATAACCAACAAAGCAACAGCGTATTCGAAGTATTTCACGAATTTCGTCGACGAGGTGTCGTTTCTGTATGCCATCAACACGAAAAGCACGTCGACGATGGTGATCACGACACCTGCTGGGAGCGGAATTTTCAAGAGAATATTCAAGGCAATAGCAGAACCTATGACTTCTGCAACATCTGTGGCAACAATGGCACATTCAGCCAAGACCCATAACACGATATTCAACTTCTTAGGCAAATATTCTCTGCTGCATCTTGCCAAATCATACCCAGTAACTGATCCCAATTTTATACACAATATCTGCAAAAAGATAGCAATCACGTTAGAAAGAAATACAATGAATAGCAACGAATATTTATTCGAAGCACCTGCAGTGATACCTGTAGCGTAGTTACCTGGGTCCATATAGGCCACTGAGACCATAATCCCGGGGCCCACAAAAGAACCATATTTGCGCAACACTGCCTTTACTTTCGTTTTCATAGAAACCGGTCTGTCCATCTCTAAACAGCTATCAAAGCTTTCAGTACCACCTACATTTCTTGAACTATTACCAACAAGTTCCATTATCAATTTTTAAGGAAAACTGTGAACCTAATAACGAATAAGTGAGTAAGTGGCCGTTGTTATATACACCTAGTCGAATATGCGACAAGAATTTTTTTTTTCCTTTTGCACGAGCAATATATTCTAACGTATATCTATTAATATAACCAAATGTAGCACCATTAAACGGTGTTTTCTATATAGCTATTTATAGAATTAGTACCAGAGAGAATGTTGGATACCTTGGACAAGATTTCACTGAAATCGTGGAATTGAGTGTAAGGAATGTTTTCTCTTTCACAGTATTTGATTAGATCTTTACCGTGTTTCGCAAACAACAAGTCGGTTTCCTTAGCCGCAGATAAGTCAGAAACACCGTCACCGCAGTAGAAAAGAGTAGGAGTATTTTTGTCGTAGCCATGTGTCGATAAATACTCCTTAATTGACTGAGCCTTATCGTGACCAAATCCAGATTGTGGATGTTTGTACACGATATGCCACTTGTTTGTCTCAGGGTCGATTTCGACGTCGTTACTAATAATATCAATCTTGCCAGCAGCTTCTTCGCCGACCAAGTTCTTCAAAAGAGCGTAAATGATCGGCTTCATACCTGAACTAACGACGATCACAGGAATCCCCTGGGCCTCACAGTGATGATAAAAAACCTTGAATCCCGGGTCCAATTGGACATTTTGGAGCAAATAGTCAATACATTCTGGAAATGGGGTGTCAATAGACTCGAGCATATCTGTAAACCCGTCCCTGAATGTCTGTCTTTCTTCTAAGATCGCTTGGTTAACTTCAGATCTCTTTTGTTTACCAAATCCTAAATTATCAGTTAAAAAGTCATTGGAATCTTGTAAAGTAACAGTACCGTCCCAGTCGGTAAAAATAATTGCTGGTAAACTAGACATTAGAAATGAATATAAAGGCGAAAATCCCACTCCCCCACGCTAAAAAGGAGTAGCAGGTATTTTTGAATCTTGCCGAAATTTGGTGTTGTTAGAATGTCGCAGAAATGTCGCAGAAATGTCGCGTCTCCCTTTGATTATCAGAAGATTCCATTACATCAGAAATTATCTTACAGCATGATATTAACTATTGGCGCAAACCATTTAGTACATATAATTGGATATCACTGAATATTGGATCGTATTTGGAAGTCTGCTAACATATATTAATATTGTTGGTTCGAAGAAGCAAGCCGATTCAGAATGTTTGAGAATTTAAAAGCGTTTATTAGACAAGGGAAACAGGCGAACGATATCAGAAAGAACCAGGAAAGTTCGAATGTTGATTACCATGAGGAAAATTTGAGTAATGAGGCAGTGAATCTTAGCTTGGACGATAGACATCCTCATGAAGGTAATGGTCATGGATATATAGCCAACGAGCCAGTTTCACGCAAGCGCAACCATAAAACAGACTTAGAAGAAAAATCAAAAAAAGAACATTACGATAAAGATAGAAGATATGAAGAAGTAGCCTCGCATATAGTAGAACAAGAAAACTTACAAAGAAAGCAATCAAATAAATACCCTAATTTAGAAAACTACGAGTTGATAGATCAAATGGGCGAAGGTGCATTCTCTATTGTATATAAAGCCAGGCATATCCAATCGGATAGTCTTGTTGCTATTAAGATCTTGAGGAAATTCCAAATGGACAAAGCTCAGAAGCAATCTGTGTTCAAGGAAGCAACCATCATGAGACAATTGAACCATCCAAATATTGTCAAATTCATTGAGTTTATTGAGCTGGATAATTATTACTATATTGTTCAGGATTTAGTCCCTGGTGGTGAGATTTTCACTGCCATTGTCAATTTTACTTACTTTTCAGAAGATTTATCCCGTCATGTTATCACACAGGTTGCTAGAAGTGTTAGATATTTGCATGAAGAGGTTGGCGTAGTGCATAGAGATATTAAGCCAGAAAACTTATTATTCACCCCTATTGATTTAATTCCATCAGTAAACCCAATTGCCAAGTTAAGAAAATCCGACGATCCAAGTACGAAAAAGGATGAAGGTGAATTTGTTCCTGGTGTTGGTGGTGGTTCCATTGGTTTAGTGAAATTAGCAGATTTCGGTTTATCTAA